>UESW01004868.1:567260-607669 GCA_900491605.1 Calamus simplicifolius
TCCTACATCATTAGAAAAGTTATCACAGCAGACCTAGCCTGTGGCCTACGTGTTGCTAGGAAATATTGCAGCATGAGCCCTCTGAGGGCTTACCACAAACTATAGGTCATGGTTTTTCCATTTGAGATTAGACCCTTCAGTGTCAAGGATGCCAGGACTTAAAAAAGGAAGTGTGCAAGGACTGTGGACCATGTGTTTGAACATACATTAGTTGTGTGGTGGGAGGTCTTGGGCATTTAAGTAGGGCCTAGGATCTCAATTAGTAACTTTTGATTAACCTTCTATGCAAGGTTCTAAGTCATTACACAATGTGTCATGAACCAAAAGAGGATATGAGATGACAGAAAAGTCGGTAGGAATTATGAGATATGAATGAGATGATTGGCCATCTACAACAAAGTTCTGAGGCAGGAGGATCAATGAAGCAGGAAGTCAAAAGAAGACCCTGATAGATGGGCTGCAGGGTATAATGGATTTGAACTAGCTTGCTATACAAGAGCACACTCCAAATAGGAACAAAGTCAAGAAGATTGATCGCCCTCATGGATTCATGCAGATGTCCTTGGACAAATGGCTAAAGGCTTATCTGTACTGGCTCTTAAAGATGGACATAAAGAAGGATTAGGAAGACAAAACTGCTAACATATATAGCAATTGTGTTAAACTTGAACTGCTTGAAATCAATAAATCAATTATGGTATCAATAAAAATTGGAAACAAAATATCAGCACCTGAGAAATTAGAGGTTCCCATGAAATAGAACCCATTTGTTCTTCCAACCTCTTCTTTAGAGGTTTTAGTCTTTCAACCAGGGCATTGCAGGATAAACGAACCGCTTCACAGCTTGACTCAGATGTGGTGCTCCCAGCAGTCCATCCACCTTGTATCAAACTCAAAGTATCTGCCTGAATAACACGTACCCTCCAGAAGGTTCTGACCTCCATCAGCCCATAGTTGTCCAAGAGCAAATGCTGCCATCTGCCTCACCTTTGTCCAGAGCCCTTGGCCTATCTCAATCCCTCCAACTTCGACACTGATTGAACCATCATCAAGAATAGACACTTTGCCTGGAGTTGGCCTTAACATCACTTTATATATGATAGGTACACAGGAAATTCCCCGTTTTCTCCATTTGTTGCAACTATTAAACTGTTGAATCATTTCAACACGGTGGTGATAGCTTGTGGATAAAGCCAATTTATCAAAAATAGATGGTAATATATATTCTGAAGCTTCTCCCTCGCAGCCTTTATAGAACAACTTGAGGCTCTCAAAGGTGTGAAGATTCTTTTTTCTAATGGAATTGGCATCAATAGAAAGGGCTGATGCAACATGTTCAACAATAGCTTCAGCAATAAATGATCCTTGTAGCTCTCCAGGGGCCCGCATGGCAGATTTTGATGAAACATTAGTCTGCAGACCTTTACATCAAACGAAAGAGCACCCCAATCGTATTTCTTCAATGATTCTATTATGTTCTGCGGCATTATCGGGCTCACATCTTCTGATATGCCTGCATTAATTAAGATATCAACATGCAAAGCTGTAATCTTTCCATCATATTTGAAACCAACGGAGTAATTTATTTTCATTGGATGTCTCCCTCCTGCAATTATCATGTCAGTTTTGCGATCACAGTACATTCGAACAGGACGCCGCAACTTATATGCTGCAAGTGCACATGCAGCCGCCACCTAAACATCACAAGACGACAATTAGTTGCTTTTTCTGACTTCATCCATTTTATGCTTTAACTCCAATAAATAGAAAATGAGTGCTAACATAAGTGTTCTTTTTCAAGAAACAGAAATGGAAGTAATATTCAATACTCATGAATCATTATTCATGCTCAAACACACGAACAATCTATGACTGAGCACAAAGTAACAGGCAATCCTAACTAGCAAAATAAGCATCTGAAAATGTTTATAAGTCATACTAGAAGCCCGCACATGATCCATTAAAATATATCTACAAAACTAGTATAGTAAGACAGAAATGAACAAGGTGAACAGCAACTTGGAAAAAATCAATAGAACTACAATGGTGTAAAACAAATATAAATAATTATTTTATGGGGCATTATTCTACCAGTACTGGTGAGTTGCTGTTTCACAAAGAATTGGGTGCAATCAATTAGTGATGGATTTTTGAGAAACAGATATATCTTAGCTTCATGCAAGACTATCATTCAGAATTTCTTCAACAAATGCGGTCATCTTGCCAATGCTTCTATGTTAGATGAAAGCACAAGTTTGTGCTATAGGCAAGTGTTAGACATAATGTCCTCTGGAAAATCAGATGGTTCAATGTCTATATGCTATAAGTTAGATGACCAATTATTCATTTATATATCAGTTGATGAAGTACATGATGTTTCCAATATGTACTGATATGACTATGAGAGATAAAACAAATAAAAGACAAAGTAATGAATTTGAGACAACAGTTAACATCTGGACGACTGTATATTGTAATTGCATGCATCAAACATGACAAGTTTCTGCATAGTGTTCGTGCCTAGCATGTTCAATAGGTTTAACAAACTGGGTAGACGTTATAATGTTAAGTTCATATCAATTGCTTGCATAAGAAAGGGTATCAATGACTATTCAGCATCATTTTATTTGCAAAAAAAAGATCAGATCATATTTGTTGCAAAAAAAAGGTTCAAAACATTGGTGATGATAAGTTTGAATGCTCACAGGTAATGCTCTTAGAGCCTTCCCACCAAAACCTCCTCCAACTCTTCTTGTAATAACACGGACATTGTGAAAGGGAATGCCCAGGCACTTTGCAATTACCTGCTGTGCAGTCACAGGGCACTGAGTTGAACTATAGACCATTATGCAATTATCTTCGTCTGGTACAGCTAGAGCTGTTTGAGTCTCCATGTAAAAGTAATATTGAGAACCAAGTTTAATCTGAATACAAGAAGCTACATCAGTTAATTGTCATATGAATTTAAAACATTACTTTTAACCATAAAACAACCTCCATACTACTTACAGAACAGAGTGGTAATCTTCTATATTATTGATGGCATGGACAGAGGCACCATATCATGACATACAACATGTACTAATCCATTAAGATACAGGCACAGTAAAAGGGGTACATAACCCTATGTTTTTCATGTCTGCTTGTGCTAGTCCCTGAACCAACCCATGCTGGTGCATGCTACTCCAGGAAGGACTCATTACCTTTTCCATAAGCCTGCTACACAATGGCACATATGGCTGGCATGGTATGTAATCCCAGCATGTGACTAGCTTATGCAAGTCATGCATATTTTAATTCTTGATTTATGCGAGCTGGCTGGTAGCACCTCAAGAAATAGAATAATTATAAAGACTGTATTATCTAAATGTCTTAGAATCAATTCACAGGGACTATCTAAGGGGGGAAAAAAGTATTCAGCAAGTTGAAGTGGAAGGGCATTTATCATTACATAAACCAAAAAGCTTAGATACTGATTTGAACATCATCATCCATTTTTTTTTGTTTTTTTCACTTTGGCTGCTTGTATACCATTATCTCTTATATAACATCTTTGAATTAATGATATGAAACATCTACTATACACTTTCAGCAAATTCAAGTACTGGTCCACCACTAAAGAGTAAATCAAATTCACTGTTCAAGAAACAAAAATAATGCCATTTGCTCTGCAAATGCCTGTCATATGATAAATGTTTATGGAAGTTACTAATGAGTTCTGTGATCAACATCATTTTCATAGTTATCAGTTGCATGTAAGATAAGCAACATAGAACTAAAGGCCATTGGTCAAGGTTCGGGTCCAGATTGGATGAACCCCAGACCGGTTCGGTACTGGATCAGCATTGGACTGAACCAAACCGAACAGTATACCCTATTTTTTCATAAATTTCCTTTTTTTTTTCCTTTTTTGTATGTAGCACATGAAGCTGAGAACCTTCAGTAAGTTCTCATCCCCTCTCTTCTCTCTTATTTACATTTGAAACCATTTAAGTAAATGCCATCATTGACTTAAGATTTCTCATGGAATTAAGGGAATACCTCTCATTTAAATTCAACAAAAATATTAAAAAAATCTAATTCTTTAATAATAAAAGTCAACTAGTTCTTTCAAAAACAAATTTGGAAAATTTCAAGAAATCATGATTCAGCAAATATCAAGTTAGGATATTTTCACTCCGAATAAAAATCCTAAAAAATCAACTATACTTAGAAATAATGAGAAAACAAAATACTAAAAAATAATCTTAAAATACAATTTGTAAGGCTTTGATCAATGCTTGATTAAACTTACAAGATTTTTAAACTTAGATAGGATTACAGTAATAATGAACCTCACATTAGCTTAAACCAACTTGATCCACAACTTATCAAAATAATAAAATTAAACCCATCATAAAATCCTAAGGTTAAAATATATTTCTTAGAGTCCAAACTATAGCATGTCATTAGGCAACCTTAGCTAGCCACATACATGTAATATACATGTAATGATAAATAATAGACAACAAAGAAAAAAAAAGGCAATGAAGATCAATAGCAAATTCAACTTTGCCTTTGGAGTAAGTACTTGAGAATATGTAAGGATCATTTTTTTGTTCTTTTATTTTGTCTATTAAAAAGACCCCTAAATAAACTCCACCAACACTGGTCCCAAGCCCAGTAAAGGAGAAGGGTTGCGTTAGGTAGCTGACAACCAGCATAAAACTCCATCAGATCCTCCAAATATGAATCTACTAAATAGAGCAGAGTGGAGGAAGCAGATTCATGTAGCCAACCCCATGTAGTTGGGAAAAGGCTTAGATGAGTTGAGTTGAGATATTTTTGTTGAATTCAAATGGAAGGTATTCCCTTATTTTCATAAGAAATCTTAAGTAAATGAAAAGAAAAGAAGAAAGAGGAAAAAATAACAATTAAATAATTATGATGTAAATATGAAAAAGAAAGAGGATGAAAACTTATATGAGCTCACATAATACCTAACATAGCCCCCCCCAAAACCACCCGAACTGGATGGTTTGGCCCAATTCAGTGCTTATACCAAATTGATAGGCCAAAACATACTAATTTTTAATCAATTTGGTTTGATTTGATACAGTACATCTTACCTTGGTCAAGGTAAACATTTGGTAAAAGAAAACTTAGGGGCATAATTATAAGGTTGGCACTAATCAAGGCATATACATACAATCTTTTTCCTTAGCGGTATGGTTTCCCAACGAGACGTCCCATGAGATACAAGGATGGGTTAGCATCCCAAGGGTCAGAACGGGACTGTTTCGCCATCATTCCAACATCCCAATCAGCACATCTTGAAACATCTTCCATCTCAAGTGTCAAGATAGGTCAAGATGGTGGCATATCCCATTCCACAGAAAAACTAAGATGTCCTCATCTTATGGGATTTAAAACTTTACTTAGCGGTATACATACAAAATATGGAAGAAAATGGTGGGACACCTTGCATAGCACACCCTCTTTGTCATCAAAATTTCAAGTTAAATAAAACTATGCCCTATAAACAAAAGAAAATATCTTAGGAATAAAAGCCAAAGCCAAGGGCCAAAAGACAATAGCTACACATCTCAACTATTATATATTGGTTTGAATTGAAAAGAATCAACTTAAGTCATTAAATTTCAGTGACAGCAAAAGCACAGGAATATTTATACCTCAGCAGAGAGAATCTTATGATCAGCTTCTGCCATTCCCTTGGAGAAATCGCCGACTTGTTTAGGATCAACAGGAGGAGGAACCTCGAAAAAACTGGATTTTCTGAGAGCCTCCTCAACTGATAGAATGGGTGCTTCTAAATTTTCTGTGCTGTAATTAACGTCTGCTTGTTTGGCACACATGTTGGCAAACCTCTGTGTCTCTGCAATCTAAGCAGCCATTAAACTATCTTAAAACAATTCTAGACATGAATCCAGGAACACACAAAAACTCCAACTTAGTTGTTATCTCTCTTTTAATTAGTGTCACAGCAATTCAACCGAGTCAGGAAGAATATTTCTAATAACACAAAAGAAAAGGAAACACAAATAGTAATTGAGAAGAATGATTTACCACAAGACCGAGTGGCTGACCAGCATATTCAGTAAGAGAAGTAGCAAACAATGGTTCACTTCCAACATACATGCAGACCCAATGTTCTCTCCTCCTTTTGGAATATCTTTGCAAGAAATAACTGTGATGAGTTTTTTGGATGCCAATGAAGACCTGAATTCAATGCCCTTTATATGAGCCAAAGGTTTGTGCTATAGATGAATGCACCATGAAGACAATCTTTTGGAGAAGGAATGTCATCCACATATACCGCTTCTCCTGCATCGTTAAGTCAGGAGAAAAGCATAATTTAGTTTATTAACTTAACAACAAGAAAGCACCTAAGATATAATAAATTAGTTCAGAAAAATGATAAGCATGATAAAAGTCAACTGAAGAATATGCACATATAAATAGTACAGATATTAGAAAATTTGCACATGGAAACATTTGAAAAACAATTGAAAAAGAACATCAGAAAATAAAACCTAGGATGTCAGGAAAAACAAAAAGTTAAGGATGGTTTCCTGTAGCCACTTATGAAGGTCCCAGAAGGACACAGAATACTATAGGACACAAAATATGCACGCAGACATACAGATACAAGTCAAAGGAGAAATATCAAAAAGAAGTTCGCTAGATGAGACCACAGCAACCAGTAAAACAAACAATCATATGGTTCCATTCCCAGAAGCCACTAAGAAAAATGATGCAATTGTTTATAGCTCCCCAACCTCGATTATATTTCTTGAAGACTGAAGTTCTTTCCCTTTGTAGGCTTCTCATCATGTGCATTCCATCTAAATTGTTTTCAACACAGCACCTTTCTTTAACATCCTCATTGGGTAGGACCTTATACAAAGGAAACAAAAGGACCCATTTTTAGCTAAAATGGCGAATGCCTTGGGTCCTGTGTTGCTTTTCTTTTGTTTTCTGTCATGCGGGGTGCTGACACAAACTACAGTTCAAACTGGTATGCACTACAGTACAGTCTGATAAGAGCTATGAGACATGCTCATATACACTTTAACGAAGCTAGCACAGACTGCCATAATCTGTTCATCCTATACGCATCACAGCACACTTCCTTTAGCTTTAGAGACCTGAGATGGTGTGCTTATTTATGTACCTTTCTTAACCCAAGATAACCTTTTCACCCGTGCCACAACAAAACACTTGCAGCCAGTCCCGTCTCCCACTTCATGAAACACTTAAAACATAAAAGTCCTATTCAGTAATTCTTGAAAAAATATGGTTAAATTATGCTAGGAAAACTGTGTTGCAAACCAGCTTTTCTTAAACTTGGTAGTATTCCTATCCAAAATTAGATCTACACAACCCCAAAGATTCCACTCTACTTGACAGTCATATTGTCTGATCATTCATTTTGATGTTCATCTTTAGCCTTCCATGAATAATGATTGCTAGGCAGAAGGCTTATTATATCCTCAAATTCCATGTCACTAAAATTTTTTATGTAGTGTGAATCCCAACAATTTCACTCCCCACCACCCAAGAATCCCAAAGAATATATAAAAGCATGCCCAATCATTTGAAAATCCAATCCTTGTACATTGCTTGACTTCAAACCAACTCTTACACCAAACTCTGGGCTACCTTGTAAAACCTCTCTCTCTCTCTCTCTCCTCCACCCCCCCCCCCCCCAAAAAAAAAAAAAAAAAAAAATTAGATATTCACTTCATAAAATCTAACCTTTATAACCCATATCCACAAAGAACCTCTCTTATTACCTGGTGCCCAGAGCTACTAGCCTAACATATTAGTCTAACATATTATCCAATCTCCCAAATGCAAAGTTTTGAAACTCTGAACAGATATGCAGTCTACATTATCACTTATAAATTTTGTAGAGTAAAAGTCTGCACAACTCTGCCAAGGCCGGTCCGAAGCCTAAGTAAAGGAGGAGGGTTGCGTTAGGTAGTTGACAACCAACGTAAAACTCCGTCAGATCCATTAAAATATGAATCTACTAAACAAACTATGCGAAGGGCTAGGACATCCCCATTAAGAGATGCATTGCATCTGCCTCCAGATGTTTCAAAAAATGGGCAAAGGGCGCCGCACCGGCGCCCGGATGCGGTGATAAGTGAGCAAGGGTTCCTACACTACGAACAAGAGCGGGTAAAGAAGTTAGTCCATGATAGTCAGCTTAGAATAGCAACTTGGAACATAGAAACACTAACAGGTAAAGCTATGAGATAGTGGACACTATGATTAGAAGAAAAGTAAATATAATATGCTTACAAGAGACTAAATGGATAGATGAAAGATCTAGAGAAATAAAGAATATATGATATAAATTATATTACACTGAAAAATATAAAATAGAAATGAAGTAGGAATAATTATAGACAAAAATTTTAAAGAATATGTTGTTTAGGTAACGAAGAAAGAAGATCGGATTATATCACTAAAACTTATAATTGAGAATAATATAATTAACATAATTAGTGCATATGCACTACAAGTAGGTTTAGACCAACAAATTAAGACACAATTTTGGAAAGACAGAGATGAAATAATGCAAGAAATACCATAAAAAGAAAAGATATATTTGAAAAAAGATTTTAATGGACATGTAGGTAAATAGAGGGATGGATATGAAATGGTACATGAAGGATATGGATTTGGAGATAGGAATGAAGCCAACGTGAGCTTATTAGATTTTGCAGTGGCGTATGATCTACTTATTTCAAAAAGAGAGATGAACATTTAATAACATGCAAAACTGTAAAGTTATTTCAGGAGAAAGTTTAACTTCACAACATAGGATAATGGTAGTGACATATGGATAAAAATGAAATCTAGAGTAAAACGTAAAACTATTAATCCAAAAATTAAATGGTAAAATTTGAAAGAAGAAAAACTAGAATTATTTAAAGAAAAGTTAGTAAGAGAAATGACTATGAATATAAATAGTGATCCCAATTTAATGTGAAAAAAAAGCAACTAAATGCATAAAAAACATAGCAAAAGAAGTTTTAGGAGAATCAAAAGTAGGACTAGTAGAAAATGAAACTTGATGGTGGAACAAGGAAGTTCAAGCTGCCATCAAGCTTAAAAGGACAAACTATAAAATTTGGCAAGAGGCTAAAGATGAAGAAAGTCTTAAAAAGTATAGGGATGCAAATAAAGAAGCTAAAAAAGCGGTAAGTAATGCCAAACTTAAAGCCTATGATGATTTATATAATGGACTAGATACGAAAGAATATGAAAAGACTATATAAACTAGCAAAACTAAAGAAAAGAAAGCAAAAGATCTTGACTATATTAAATGTATTAAGGATGAAGATGAAAGAGTCTTAGTAAAAGAAGAAGAAATAAAAGAATGATAAAAAAGTTATTTTAAAAAATTATTAAATAAAAATAATTTAGTAAATTTAAGGGTAGAAGGATGTGATAACCTAGGAGTAACAAATGAACATAAATTTTTTTCGTAGATTTAGCATGCTTGAGGTTAAAAAGGCTTTGAGTAAAATGAAAAAATGCAAAGGCATTAGGACAAGATGCGATTCCTATTAAGGTTTGGAAATGCTTAGAAGAAATTGGAGTCATATGGTTAACCAATTTATTTAACAGGATTGTAGCAACTAAAAGAATGCCGGATGATTGAAGAAAAAGTATATTAATACCCATATACAAAAATAAAGAAGATATTCAAAACTGTGCAATTATAGAGGGATTAAGCTAATGAGTCATACAATAAATTATGGGAGAGAGTAATAGAAAATCGAATAAGAGCTGAAACTTTGGTGTCAAATAATCAATTTGGATTTATGCCTAGAAGATCAATCATGAAAACTATTTATTTATTAAGAAGATTGGTGGAGAGATATAGGGAAAAGAAAAAAAAGACCTTTATATGGTCTTTATTGATTTAGAGAAAGCATATGATAGAGTACCTAAAAAAATAATATGATGGATTTTAGAGAGAAAAGGAGTTACCAAAAGGTACATAAAATTGATAAAAGATATGTATGATAGAGCAATAACTATTGTTAAAACAACAATAGGAGAAACTAGTGAGTTTTCAATTACTGTAGGTTTACATCAAGGATCTACCTTAAGTCCGTATCTTTTTGTATTAGTTATGCATAAATTAACCAAATATATTCAAAATGATATCCCATGGTGTATGTTATTTGCAGATGATATAGTGTAATTGATGAAACTAAATCTGGAGTAAATGCTAAGCTAAAGATTTGGAGAGAGACTTTAGAATTTAAAGGTTTTTGTAGAAAATAGTCGATCCTTATGTGTTTGGTTAAAGTTATTTATTTATTTTATTTAGAATAGATTTTAGTTTTATGTTTTTCCTTAATTACATTTTATAGATTTTCTACTTTCCTATTCTGGTGGGATTCCTAATTCAAAGGAAATATGTTTTCTTTTTCTGTGGACTGGTATAATAGCCATCCTTTTATATATATTAGGGTGTAATTCATTAATAAAAAGTGTGAGGAAAAATCTCAAAATTCTTCATGGTATCAAAGCAAGGCTCTGAACCCTAATTCCTTCCAAACAATTCAATCCCTTGCCGCACCCTCATGTCCAAATACGGCATGGCCTCACAATCTTCTTCCTCGGAAGTTTTCTCTAGATCCGAGTCAGTTCCTATCATATCTGATAACTCTTCTCACCTTGTTACAAACCATAAACTTCATGGCCACAATTTTTTCAATGGTCACAGTCCGTCTTCACGTACATCTGCGGTAGAGGAAAGGATGGACATCTCACGAGCAAAACCTCTGCCCCAGAAATGACAGATCCTAAATATCGGGCCTAAAAACTGATGATCATTTGGTTATGTCATGGCTAATAAATTCCATGACCACGGAGGTTGAAGAAAATTTTGCTCTTTAGGACAGCCAAGGAGATATGGGAGGCTGCTCGAGAAACCTACTCTAGTACTGAAAACTCATCAGAGTTATTTGAGATTGAGACTAGACTATATGATCTACGAGAAGGAGAATTGAGTGTTACTTAATATTTTAACACTCTCACACGTTGTTGGCTGCAACTGGACTTGTACGAGATTTATTTTTGGAAGTGCCCGGATGACTCTGCCTTGTATAGGAAAATTGTTGAACAGAAAAGGATGATCAAATTTCTTCTTGGTCTTAATAAAGACCTAGACGAAGTTAGGGGAAAATTATGGGAATTAAACCCCTTCATACTATTCAGAGGCCTTTGCAGAAGTTCGAAGAGAGGAAAGTAGGAAGAAGTTGATGATGACAAACAACCACACCACACCGTCTGTTGAAGGGTTAGCCTTGTACACTCATAATTCCTCTCAAAATAATAAGCTCAGGAAAGGACGACCATGGTGCGATCATTGTAAGAAACCTGGTCATGTGAAGGAGACATGCTAAAAAATACACGAAAAACCTGCAGATTGAAAGCCATCTAGTGGAAGATATGAGAGGGAGAACCGTGCAAATACTGTTGTTACAACCGACAATGCAGAATTCAGGCTATTCACCAAGGAGCAAATTGAGGCGCTGCAGAAAATGTTTAGTAACGTTTCCAGTCTTGTACAAGCATCACAATCCTCTGCTGAGCAACCTACCAGCCTTCTAGCACACCAAGGTACCATCCTTTGCTCATATCGTCCAAAGCAATAAACCAAAACCCTAGATAGTTGACTCGGGAGCCTCGGACCATATGACGGGAGACATCAACATCTTAAAAAATTGCAGCCCGTATACCAGTCACTCTACGGTTTGAATAGCTGATGGTTCATTATCACTAGTAGCAGGAACCGGTTAGTCGAATTGACAAAGGATCTTCACCTTTACTCTGTCCTTTATGTTCCAAAATTAGACTGCAATCTACTCTCAATCAGCAAACTTACTAGTGACTTAAAATGTGTGACTAAATTCTATTCTAATCTTTGTGATTTTCAGGCAGTGGATTCGGGGAAGGTGATTGGCAGTGCTAAAATGAGTGGTGGACTATATTTGCTCAAAGAAAATAATCTCCTCGGTAGGCAAGTTCATCTGTCAAGTTGTGTTTCTGAGTCTAGTTCAAATTCTATTAATCTTTTTCAATTCTGTGTCTGGTCCAATTGAAAGACAAGTCATGTTATGGCATTATCGCCTTGGTCATCCAAATTTTGCATACATTGAAAAGTTGCTTCCGCATTTGTTCATCAATAAAAAGTCTAATTTCTATCAATGTGAAATTTGCCAGCTTGCAAAACATACTAAACATGTGTACTCTAACCTGCAATACAAGCCTTCAAATCCTTTTTCTGTGATTCACAGTGATATTTGGGGACCCTCACGTGTAAAAATATAAATGGGGCCCGATGGTTTGTGTCATTCATAGATGATCATACAAGAACAACATGGACATTCCTTATGAAAGAAAAATCCGAAACAACCACCATGTTTCAATCCTTTCATTCCATGATCTTCACTCAATTCCAAAGCAAAATTCAAGTTCTTAAAACAGATAATGCTAAGGAGTATTTTAATTCCATTCTTGGCCCTTATCTTTCCAAGCATGGTGTCATTCATATAAGCTCTTGTATTGATACTCTGCAACAAAATGGGGTCGCTGAGAGAAAGAATAGACATTTACTTGAGGTGGCCCACGCCATTATGTTCTTTAATCATGTACCTAAATACTTTTGGGGGAAGCCATACTCACAGCCACATATCTCATCAATAGATGCCTAGCCGAGTCCTAAAATTTCAAACTCCTCGTCATATTCTCATGGAAGACTATCCACATATCCGCTCCTTTTCTTCCAACTTATCACTGAAGGTTTTTGGTTGTTTCCTTTGTTCACATCCACTAACAACACCGCACCAAACTTGATCCCAAGTCTCTCAAATGCATCTTCCTCGGTTACTCCTCTAACCAAAAAGGATACAAGTGTTACTCTCCAATTACTAGGAAAGTATACAACTCCATGGATGTCACCTTTTTGAGAACCAACCTTACTTTCCCAAATCCAAAATTCAGAGGAGAACTCGAGGGAATATCAGATTTGGGATCTTCTCCAAGATACTCAGGTCGGTTTTCCTTCAACTGAAGATACTCAAACAACTGAACCAAACCCTGGCACTCAACCAACTCCACTTGAAGAACCAAATTCTATCACCGAAACTGTCCCTGCCACTGAAACAGCCCCAATTGTCTCTACTCCACCTCGACTTGACATTAATGATCATGAACTTTGTGTCTACCAGAAGGAGAAGAACCACCGAGCATATAGAGGACATTATGCAGACCGGGACTGTCAAGAACCGGAACCAAGTCCTACTGCATCCGATAATCATAATGGTATGGATTCCCTATCTCATGACTCTCTTGTACTGTTGGTCGATGACTCAAATCAACCAATTGCATGCAAGAAAAGTGTTCGAAGGTGCACTGATCATCCTATCGAAAGATATGTAGCTTATGGAAGTTGCTACCATCTTACAGGGCTTTTGTGTCAAACCTTGATAGTGTGCAGGTTCCTAACTCTATCCAAGAGACTCTAAAAGTTTCAGCATGAAAATAAGCAGTTGAGGAAGAGATTCAGACTCTAGAGAATAATGACACATGGACCCTTACAGAAGAAAAAATCTTGTGGGCTGCAAGTGGATATTCACGGTCAAATACAAAGCAGATGGAAGTGTCAGAGATTCAAAGCCAGACTTGTGGCCAAAGGCTTCGCACAGTCATAAGAAATTGACTACCAGGAAACCTTTGCACCCGTTGCCAAGTTCAATACTGTTCAGGTTCTACTTTCTCTTGCAGTGAATCAAGATTGGCCTTTATACCAACTTGATGTTAAAAATGCCTTCTTGAATGAAAACCTTGATGAAGAAGTCTACATTACTATATCTCTGGGCTTAAAGAATAGTTTGACCAACAAGTTGGTTTGCAAGTTGAAGAAGTCCTTATACGGCTTGAAGCAATCTCCTTGTGCTTAGTTTGACAGGTTTGCTAAACCGTGATTACAAATGGATACAATCAGTGTCAAGCTGATTATACACTGTTTGTTAAATCTAATCCTGGTGGTAAGATAGCTATCCTCATAGTATATGTAAACGATATCATCTTGACAGGTGATGATTCAGAGGAAAATTATCAGACTCAAAAAGATGCAACAGAATTTGAGATCAAGGATCTCGGGACTCTCAGATACTTTCTGGGAATGGAAGTGGCTCGGTCTAAGGAGGGAATTATCATCTCCCAAAGAAAGTACATCTTAGACTTATTAAATGAAACAGGCTTGCTTGGGTGTAAACCTGCTAACACACCCATGGATTCCAACAAAAAGCCGAACAGAAGTAAAGAAAGTAGTTCAGTTGACAAAGGAAGATACCAAGACTTGTGGGTAAGTTAATCTACCTATCACACACATGACCTAATATTGCATTCTCAGTCAGTGTAGTGAGCCAACACATGAATAATCCGAGTGAGATCATTTGGAAGCAATAAACATAATTTTGAGATATTTGAAGATGACTCCTGGACATGGTTTGCTCTTCAAAAGATCTGAAAACCATGAAGTTAAGATATACACAGATGCTAGCTGGACAGGAGAGGTAACTGATAGGAGATTAACCACTGGTTACTGTTCGTACGTTTGGGGCAATCTTGTCACTTGGAGAAGCAAAAAGCAAGCTGTTGTCTCTCGGAGTAGTGCAGAATCAGAATATCGTGCTCTTGCACTAGGAATATGTGAGGGAATGTGGCTTCAAAGGTTATTAAGGGAGCTTAAGGTTGAGACAAAGGACACAGTCAAGATGTTCAGTAATAGTCAAGCAGCTATTAGCATAGCCAAAAATCCTATGCAAAACAAAACACATCGAGATTGATCGACACTTCATCTCAGAAAGGTCAACAACGGAATTGTTCAGCTAAGCTATATTCCAACAAAATTTAGATTGTTGATATTCTCACCAAAGCACTACCAAGGGTCAACTTTGATGAATTGAACTCCAAGCTTGGTTTGTATAATATATACAACCCAGCTTGAGGGAGAGTGTAGAAAATAGCCGATCCTTATGTGTTTGGTTAGGAAGTTATTTATTTTCTTTATTTAAATAGATTGTTTTTTTTTCTTAATTAGATTCTGTAGATTTTCTACTTTTCTATTCTGGTGGGATTCCTAATTCAAAGGAAGTCCGTTTCCTTTTTCTGTAGACTGGTATAACAGCCACCCTTTTATATATATTAGGGTGCAATTCATTAATAAAAAGTGTGAGAAAAAATCTTAGAATTCTTTGGTTTTAAAATTAGTAGAACTAAAATTGAATACATGAAATGTAATTTTAGTAGGAGTAGAAATACAAATGAAGAAACATTGAAGATTGCAAATCAAGAGATATCAAGGAGTAAAAAATTTAGATATTTGGTATTGATTATCCAGCAAGAAGGTGAAATAGGTAAAGATGTGAATCATAGAGTTAAAGCAGGATGGATTAAGTGGAGTGCTTCGGGAGTATTATATGATCGGTGCATCCCATTAAAATTAAAAAAAAATCCTATAAAATTATTAGGCCCAGCTATGCTATATGGAGTGTTGAGCAATACTGAAACAACATGTGAATAAATTAAGTGTAACATAAATGCGTATGTTAAGATGGATATATGTTAAACTTAAAAGATAGAATTAGAAATAAACATATAAGAGAAATGATAGGAGTAGCCCCAATTGAAGATAAAAGAGAGAAAATTGATTGTGATGGTTTGGACATATACAACGTAGACCTTTAGATGCTTCAGTTAGAAACAGTCCATGGTAAGGATAGAGGTAAGGTAGATCTAAACTAACATGACAGAAATAATTAAAAAAGATATAACTATTTGTATTTGAATATCGATTTGATTCTGAATAGAGCAGAGTGGAGGAAGCAGATTCATGTAGCCGACCCCATGTAGTTGGGAAAAGGCTTAGATGAGTTGAGTTGAGTTAAGTTTTTAAAAGTTTGCACTCTATGGATCCAACATACTCCCAAAAACCCATAGCTAACCAAAATGCCTGACACAAAACTCAAAATAACAGGGGAAGCTATTGCAATATTTGATTGGCTGAAAAGAAAATTAATGGTGGCTTGACTAGTTAGATTCACAGGCATGTTTGAGTGAGTGATGTCCACAAATGCAGATTTAACTGATACTTTACAAATGACATGAAAGGGCCTGAACCATTGCCGAAATATTTTTGCTACTTCACAAACACCAACATCACGGAAGTGATCCCAGCTTATGCAAAAGCCAAACTATTATTACATGCAATATTGAAGACTACAAGATGAAAGGATTTTTTTTTCTATATAAAGAAACAAGAAAAGCCTTCAAAATGTCAAACAAAGGAAAGATGTTGTTGTTGTGTTGTTGATGATGAGAAGCTTATTAAAAAAATAAATGAAACAATATACCAGATGCTTGAATTTCAGCTCCCATTTTCTTAGTTGGTTCACCCACTGGATTATAGTCCTTGTTAAATTTCATCAACTGTTTAGACCATAAAAGTGTACTGCAGTTATCCAATCGACCATTATTTTCATATGTTGATGTCTTATCAGGTGAAACATGAAGAGCTCCATTGAGATTGTCTATTGGATATTCAACACTAGCAGCAGCATTAAATAGATCTGTGTGAATATTCTTTTCAGGTTCTGCCAAGCCTTTAGTAAGTGGATGAAGAAAATCAAATAGAAAAGCAACAGCCAGGCTTGATCTGTAGGAGGGATGTGGAGTGCCTTCTTTTGGTTCAATGGCTTTTCTAAGCAATCTGATTGCTTCAAGCAGAGTATATGCAGTAACAGGTTTACCTATTAAAAAATTCTCAACTTTCCTTGCTCTGATAGCATGATCACTCCCATAAGCACCAAAAGCCAATCGGAGGTTATCAATCACAAGATCACCTGATATTTTATCCAAGGAAATCTGAGCTAAAAAAGCAGAATTGAGATAAGCCACAGCATTTCCAAGAGGGCGAGGGGCTGCTCTATATGTTTCAAATAGCAAATGGGATACTTTTGTAGCTTTAGAATTGATAGATTTCTTAGTCCAAGAAGATGCTTTGCTATTATAATTCCAACAAGGAATATATATGCTCAACAGCAGAGTTCTGTAGTCGCACGGAGGCCTCTCAAAGAATTCCTCCAGCGTAAGAACTAGTCTTTCTGAAGCCATCTGGATACAAACAGTTGAACTAGCAGCAAGAAATATTGTAGCAATATCGGAGGGCAATTTGCTTCTCTGTGCCATGATCAAATTTCCACCCAAGCTTGCTGTGTTTCGAACAAATTGTGAAGCCACCTTATTCATATGATCAGCAATTTTAGCAAAAACCAATCTTTGAGATGAAAACGTCATGCCTTCGCCATCTTCTTTCAACACTTCAATAGCCCTAGAAATTGTTATGGCTGCTCCAATTTCAATGCCTTTGCTATCCTTTCGGATCACCGAGAGCTCTGGGATCCCTCTCAGATCAATATATTTGTCATACAAGTCTGGTTCCTTGTAGACACCAGAACCAGTATTGCCAACAACCATCTTAACTTGGGATGCATTAGATGCCTCAAAATTCAGTAGTTTATAAAGCTCATCAATGCTACTAGGGCGATACCAGCACCCCTCTGCCAAGCTTGTATAATAAGAATTATTCAGGGCACTCAGGGAGGATTTAACTTCACATTTTAAGTATTCCGGAAATGTGCAGACTCCATTTGGGCTGTGATATGGTAATCGGCTAACAAGTGGACCTTTCTCCCCTTTCTTCCAAAAAGAATTGAGGCCCAAATCTTCCAAATCAACATCAGCTGCAAAGCTCTTGCAAGCATCTAAGATGGGTCGATAACCAGTACATCGGCACAGATTGCCTGCAACAGCCTTCTCTGCTTCAGACACTGTGAGCTTTGAGAACCCATCTGGAGGTTCAGGCCTCTTAGATTTATCGACATTGACAAGGGCAGAGAAGAGGGACATGCACATTCCAGGAGTGCAAAAACNTAAAAGATACTCGAGTTTGTTTTCCAAATTGACAAGCATCACAGATTTTATCTTTTTCAAAAGAGTTTTGGCAAACCATTTACTAAATCCTTTTTGATTAGTTTAGATAATAGATCCATGCTTGCATGAGCTAGCCTACGATGCCATAACCAACTATTATCAGTTTTATTATTCATAGCAACTAGGCAATCAACATTTCTATCATTCAAATCATTTAAATCAACAATGTAGATATTACCATGCCTATGACCAACAAATTTCAGATTATCATTAGTAGGATTTTTAACAATGCATAAAGATGATTCAAATGTAACTTTAAATCCTTTATCACATAATTGACTGATACTTAGTAATTATGCTTTAAACCTTTCACAAGTAAGACATTGTTAATAAAAGTATGAGGTGTGATACCTATTTTTCCAATGCCAATAATTTTTCCTTGGCCATTATCACCAAAAGTAACAACACCTCCATCTTTTGCCTCTAAAGTGATGAATTGAGACTCATCACCCGTCATGTGTCTTGAACACCCGCTATCCAAGTACCATTGTCTTTTAGTTGCTCGGGTTGCAAGACACACCTGCATACACAATTTTAAGTTTTGCTCTTAGGTACCCAAGCTTTCTTGGGTCCTTTCGGGTTAGTTAAAATAGTTCCTTTTGGAACCCATATTTGTTTAACTTTGTGTGTGTGACAAGTATATGCTTTGTGTCCAAATTTATCACATTTAAAGCAAGTAATTCTAGTTGAATCATCAGCATGCACATAAATATTTTTCAAAAATTTTTGTCTTTCAATAGGATTGTATCCAAGACCAGCTCTATTGTAAACAGCCCTTTGACTATTTAATATCATTTCTAACTTTTCTGAACTCAAAGTAAATTTATCAATAATAGGTTTTAATTTATTTACTTCATCTTTCAAATCTTGGTTTTCCTTTAGTAAAGAATCATTGTTATTTGAAATTCTTTCTTTTTCAAGAGTAAGTTCCTTAATTTCATTTCTCAAGTCTTTATTCTTTGAACTTAATTTAGCAAAATCATCTACAAGTTCATAAAAATCACCATGCAATTCATCAAAAGTAAAGTCATCTAGAAAGCTAGGACTTACCTCATTTTCATCAGCCATGAAGCATACATTTGCAACTTCAGTCTTTTCTTCTTCTTCCGAACTTGTTGCTTCACTGTCACTCCATGTAGCCAACATAGCCTTCTTCTTTACTTTCTTAAAACCTTTCTTCAACAGTGGACATTCTGGTTTGATATGTCCAGGCTTCTTACACTCATAGCATATAGGAGGTTCACTTCTTTCCTTTTCTTTGCTATGATCTCCTTTGGTGAATATTTTTCTTTTTCCAAATCTTTTTCTTTTCATAAATTTCTTAAACTTTCTAGAGATGAGAGCCATATCATCATCTTTTTCACTCTCACTAGTTTCATCTTCACTTTCCTCGTTTTGAACATTACCTTTCAATGCCATGGTCCTTCTCTTCTTTGAATCGTCTTCATCAATGTGTTGACGTTGTTGTAGTTCATGAGTCATCAAAGATCCGATCAATTCTTCAAGTGATAGATTGTTGAGGTCTTTAGCTTCTTGTATAGCTGTGACTTTTGCTTCCCATGATCTAGGCAAAGATCTCAAAATTTTTCTCACAAAATCACTGTTAGCATAAGACTTACCCAAACTTTTTAAACCATTAATAATGTCGGTAAATCTAGTGAACATATCAGTGATATTTTCAGATGAATCCATTTTAAATAGTTCATACTTATGAACAAGCATATTAATTTTGGATTCCTTGACTTGGTTAGTACCCTCATGGGTAACTTCAAGTCTATCCCAAATCTCTTTAGCAGACATGCATGTAGATATACGATTAAACTCATTTGCATCAAGAGAACAATAAAGAACATTCATTGCTTTTGCATTTAATTGAGCTAATTTCTTATCTTGCTCATCCCATTCAGATTCAGGCTTTGCAATATCAATATTATCAATCTTAACAGTGGGTGTGTGAGGTCCATTAATTATGATTCCCCATAAATCATAATCAAGTGCTTGAATGAATATTTTCATTCGTGCTTTCCAATAAGTGTAATTTGTTCCATTGAACAAAGGTGGTCTATTAGTTGACTGTCCTTCGATCAACATAGATCCCATTTGGATTACTACTGATCTTTAGCTCCAAGCTTATCAAAGCTATAGGAATCAAGAGCACGCTGCTCTGATACCACTTGTTGCCCAGATGTAGTAGCCCAAGAGGGGGGTGAATTGGGTATTTTAAAAATTAATTCAATGGATGATATTGACTAACGCAGATATGTGCTTAATCAAAAGTTAATTTGCAGCGGTGTAGTGGAGTGCACAAAATAGAAAATACACAGATCAATCAAACACAAACACAGCAGGGTTTATAGTGGTTCGGTGCCAAACTCGGCTCCTACATCCACTCCCCAAAAACCCTTGGGAATTTCACTAATCGTATCACAACGATTACAACCCCTAGCCTTCCCCGGCTAGTCCTCTTGTTTTCACGGCACAAGGCAGCCAAATCCCCTAGCCTTTCCGGCTAGTCCTCTTGTTTTACTGGCACAAGGAAGCCAATCCCCTAGCCTTCCCGGCTAGTCCTCTTGTTTTAATGGTACAAGGAAACCAATCAAGAAACTAGGGTTATCTCTAACCCTAATACAAGATTTATCAAAGAATAACAGATAGCTCCAAATATGAGCATATATTCAAATAAGAACTTTACAATTTTTTGAAGCAATAACCAGCAGCAAATGTAGAATGTCGATGCAGCTGAGATTTGAATCTTGCTTCAAAGGCTTGGACGATTTTTGAGCAAGTGTTGAAGGATGAAACTTCGCAGCACAAAGACTTGCTTCTCAAGATCCGAAAGTTGTAAGCAATAAACACTCTCTTTTGATTTCTTTCTTTTCTCTCTTTTGTATTCTTGATGTGTCAAAAAAATGTAAGAGATTCGTCAAGGTTTTCTTCTGAACATCTCTATTTAAACCAATCAAAAAACTATCCGTTAGATTCATTGGTAAATAGAAGAAAAGAAAAACGGGAAGAAATAAAACCGTTTGAAATATTTTCCCAAATGATGAAAGCATTAAACCCATTGCTAGTGAGGGATTTCTGTCCATAATCAAAAGGAAACGGTCAGCATTCATCAAAATAGAAATGAGAGAGAAAGAGCATTAAATGAGAGAGAGAGAGAGAGTAAGCATTAAACCAAAGTTGGCTGAAATAAATTTTCAGCAACCTCCCTTCAAGAAGTCATGCGGCCCATGGAGGAAAGAGGGAAGAGCAAATGCTAAAGCTAGCTAACCAAGCTAGCTAACTCCCAAAGCTAGCACCAAGAGCCACGGCAAGAAATCAGCAGAGAGGAGAATAAAAATAGCTAACTATATGGCTAGCTCTTTTTCAAAATCCCACGGCTAGCAACAAAGAGCAAGAAAAGTAGTTAGCTAAGTGCCATGGTTTCATGCTATAAAGGAAAAGTAGTTAGCTATAGAAAGGTGCATGAGGCCATGTAAAAAGATAGTTAGCTATATAGCTAACTCAATTCAAAAACTTCATGCGGCTAGGATGAAAGCATTTCAAAAATAGTTAGCTTATAAGTTAGCTAGATAAAAGGCAAACCTATTCATGACAAAAATAGCTAACTCCCAAGCCATGAAAACAATAAAGATAGTTAGCTTATAAGCTAACTCCCAAAGGGAATCATGAAAAGATGGTTAGCTTGTAAGCTAGCTTTCTCAATAAAAGCTACGGGAGATGGTTTCATGAAAAGGGAATCTTGTCATCCAGCTAACTCATAAGTTAGCTATCCATAAAGGTGTGAAGCCATGATAAAAAGATAGTTAGCTTGTGAGCTAACTCCATTTTGAAATTATGCGGTTGGGAATGAAGGATTTATCAAATAGTTAGCTTGTTAGCTAACTAGATAAAAAGCAAATCCTACCATGCAATAAAGTAGTTAACTAGTTAGTTAGCTAGATGTAAAGTTAACTCTATTCATGACAAAAGTAGCTAACTAGATAGCTAACTCCCAAAGATGCTTTTCATGAAACGTAGCAAGGAGGAATGCTTGAACAAGTTAGCTACCTAGCTAACTCTTTTTATCATACTCACTGCCAAGGAAAAACGCCCAAAACAAGCTAGCTCTCCAGCTAGCTGGATTTTAAACCCATTCGGCCAAGAGAAAGTGGAGAAAAAGTTAGCTAACTTGTTAGCTAGCTAGAGAGGATTTTTTCATGCAAACCACTTGAGGCAAGCTAGCTCATCAGCTAGCTGAATCTTCAACCCATTCGGCCAAGAATCCTACAGCAAAAAATAGTTAGCTATATGGGATATCTAGCTAACTCAAAGAACCAACCAGCTAGCTGACTAGCTAACTGATTCCAACGAGTGTTCGGCCAAGAAGGATTTCAGCAAAACATAGCTAGCTTACAAAGGTATCCAGCTAACTAATGGAAGGGATAAGCTAGCTCCCAAGTCAACTCAATTTATGCATGGTTCGGCTAGGCTCATTGTGAGTGGGAAATAAATTAGCTAGCAAGTGGGGACAGCTAGCTAAGAGGAGAAATAAGGTAACTCACATATTCATGCAATAATTCTAAGCAATTAAAGAGTCAATTAAATGTTTTGTAATCATCAAAATCAATTCAAGGGTCAACAATCTCAACACTATCTTTCACAACATGCCTCGTAAGCCTCAGCAAAAACCATCTCCAACTAGCTATACACTCTTCATCTATAATTGCATAGGCTAGTGAAAATATCCTATTATCAGCATCAGTACCTGTCGCAATGAGCATCTTCCCTCGGTACTTTCCATAAAGATGTGTTCCATCAATAGAAATTACCGAGCGACAATACCGAAACCCCTTAACATATGGTTGAAATGCCTAGAATACATAATTCAGGACCCGTTCAGAAGAACTTGCTTCACTGTAGAAATTCCAACATACAACTGTTCCAGGGTTTGCATTTTGCAGTGCAAGCATGTATCTAGGAAGCTTTGCAATGATGGTTCCCATTCACCAAATATATCAATCAATGCCTTCTGCTTTCCATGCCATGCTTTTGAATATGACACTGTATAGTGAAATTGTTCTGTAATGCTTGCTATAATAGTTTTAATATTCACACTTGGATCTTTCTCCATAATGTGTCGAACAGCATAGCTAATAACTCGAGAATTAATATGTTTGTTATCCCGAGTTAAATTACTGAATAAACAAGAGTGCGACCCTTCATACCTTGTGATCTCAAAAAATCCTTGCTTCTTCAACTTTGTAGCATGCAACCTCCATTGACAATGTTGGGCAGTACTTGAAGAGGCACATTTCATAGACCAGAATAATTTCTTCAACTCCACCGCATTATATGTGCGATGCTTCTTGATGTGATACATTTCACATGCTCTCTTCAGTTCATCTTTAGTATTAAACAATAACCCTTTAGCAAACTCAGTCATTGATGGATCCCAAAATTGAGATTTGAAGGGTAACTCTCTCGGAGTAC
Source organism: Calamus simplicifolius (assembly GCA_900491605.1). Taxonomy (NCBI): domain Eukaryota; kingdom Viridiplantae; phylum Streptophyta; class Magnoliopsida; order Arecales; family Arecaceae; genus Calamus; species Calamus simplicifolius. The sequence goes on from UESW01004868.1 coordinate 590,829, forward strand.
TGACACATCCACCATCATGCAAATTTAACTCATTATAAAATTTCGGTACTTGTTCATATGCAATGGCTTGATGATCACGTACTTGAGTTGGAATAGGTTCTGGATGAGTGTATACATGAATGGAACTAAAGCTAGTGTCATAAACTATATCGTCTCCATATGACTCTTCATCTTCATTTGACTCTTCATCTGAGTTATCATGTTCAGGCTAATAGTCATCATCTGCACTCTCGTCTGACTCCATTCCCCGACTATCAATGTTAAACTGATTGTTTACCACATCATCACTCTACACTGCTGGCATAAATCCTTCAATCATTGGGAAATCCACTGGAGTCCTAACCTGCTCATGCTGCTAGGCTATAGGAGAACTGTCCTGAACATTCTCTATATGACCAACACTATATGACTCTGGAACATCATCCTTGAAAACATAGAGTTCAATATACCGATATTCTAAAAACTTCAAGGGAAATGTCAACATGTACTCCACATCGTCATCGTCCTCAATTAGATGAAGCACATATTTTTGATGCAATATTGGAGATCTCCACATCAATCTAATGATATATCTCTGTACTGAAATTTTTAGAACTGTATGTACCTGATCAACCAACTCATCAAAGCGTATTCCCGTGCTCAATTTCAAACATTTACGTAGAGGTAGATTATAATGTATCATTTCTTGGCCATGTTCAATTGATCCATCATAATAAAGCAGAACTTGTACAATTTTCATCTGAATAAAAGGTGATCAAAATTTATCTTCGATCAGCTACAAAAAAAAATTTAAATATGCATATTGTTGGGAATTGTATCCTAAAGCCAATAATTTGATGATTGAGCTAATGTAAATAGCATATAAATTGATATATTAATAAAGTTATTTGGCAGTTTATTCATTACAAGAACATCTTCTTAATACTCCTGATAGTAATGAAGCCCTCAGTATCTTCTTTCACGATAAAGGAGGATTTATCTTTGAAGGTCCTTAAAAGAGTTCGCAACCAAATGATATACTATGACAAGACCATAGTACTATCAAATATAGAACGTTGTATATCATATTTGTTGGTTGTCCTCTTAACCAAAGAGTGTAGAGACGTTGGTATGACATACAGGTGAAAGTGTAGGAGTACATTTCACCGAACATGACTCATTTTCGGATACTCTGCTATCAAGAGTTAATCCGAGAAGATATGTGTATAAGTATCCTTTAGACCTGAAGATCACAACCGGTGACTTGCAAGCAACTCATTGTACTTAGGTGCCAGATCACCTGGATTTCTAATCTAGCTACGAAAGGTTACTGGGTGCAGTCAAGTACTTGTGGTAGTCAGTTATGGATGAAGATGGAATTTGACTTATCCCGTTAAAAGAAGAAATGCTTGTGTTTCAACTTAGCAAGACCTTGGCCAAGGCACTTCATGTAAAAGTCACATGATCACTAAAGTTGAAATCACTTTATGGATTTGTTATTTAGAGTTGACAGGCTCTTAAGCCATCCTTAGCATTTGTTGTCAAAAGGATGAATTATACGGTAACTATTTCTTAGGATTCTTAGAGTTTGCTCGGAAACTCTTCGACCTATTCGGACGTCGGGTTCTATTGCTAGATGAGTACATCGATTAGAATAGAAAGTTATTCCTATGCTACCGGCTTAGGTTCGAACCTAGAGAGTCACACGCATAGAAGTTTCCTAAGATGATCTATTTGCTTATCAACGATTGAAAATTGTATATGATTTAATTAATCAATTTGATTGATTGAATTATCTGAATTGGGTTAAGTACAAGTGAATAAGATTCAATTTGGTTTAAGTCTATTGGAAGGACTAGTCATTTTTAAATATTGATTTGAAATTAGACTTGATTTGGATTTAAATAGATTTAGGACTAGCCAAATTTGATTTGGGCTAGGACCATGATCTATGTAGGTTCAATCCAATAAATTCAGATCAGCTTAAACCAATACCTGAACCCAAACCTCTCGCATAAGTATCTCAAATAATGAGATAACTAAAGTCTGAGAGATTAAATTTACATGTAGAATTTAATGTATAACATTAATCTTCTCCAAACGGTTCCGTTGGAATTCTAAAGTGTTAGAATTCATATGGAATAAATGTGCCTCTTTGAGTCAACCAGGCGATGGAATTCTAAGTGTTAGAATTCACATCTCTCTCATTTTCACCGAATGTCGGAATTAACCAAACACTGCGTCTCTTTGGTTTTCACCGAACATCGGAATTAACCAAACGCTGCGTCTCTTTGGTTTTTACCGAACGACGGAATTCTATGTGTTAGAATTCAATGGGCTGGCTAAAATGAGACTATAAATTAGAAGACATCCCTCACCAGATTACAACAACGAAATGTTATGGATTGAATTTCTAAAGAGTTAGAATAGAAAATCCTAGTGTAATTCTAGTGTCAGCGAAAGTTTGGTGGATCTTGGAAGAAGGTTCAAGTGGGAGGATTCAAGATCAGCAAAGTTATTTTTCCATGAGCTAGAACTCCCGGAAATCCGATCATTTGGGGCCTCGCATGGACGATACTAGAGGCTGGATAATTAAACGGCTGCAGAGCAATAAGGATTTACCTACTGTTCTTAAGGTAAGTGATTTGATCCCTAGATCTTAAGGCAGGCTTCAAGATAGGTAGTATGACTTCTCATCTTGAAGATCAAGATATGATCTTGATGTTTATATTTATATGCATATTTTAGATCAAACGATCCAATATATAAGGCAAAGATATGATCTTGATGCATGTTAGATAGATTAATATGTAATCTTTAAGTTTTCGCATTAATAATTGTTATTAAATTTTAAAAATATGCACGGAGATTGTTTCTCCCTGCACATGGTATCAGAGCCATGGTTTCGTCTTGATCTAATTTATTGCATGTAAATTAATGCTCCTATTAATTTTGTAATCAAAGCTAAAACGGATCATCAGGCTATTCGGTCACATATGGATTAAAAATCTAAATTATCCATATTGCCATGACGTTATGGTTTTTTTATTATTGATGCTTAGTCAAAAGATAATTTAAATTGATCTTTGGCATCAAAACACAGATTACACACACTCCACTCTCAAGAGATTTTTATATTTCAGACATATTGATGTTGTATAAAAGCATGATATTTGCATGTTTAGTATAAAAACATAGATATGAGATATGATGGCATGATGTCTATGTTATGAAACATACAAATATTTATGAGTCTTATTTGAATGTCAAATATTTATTCATAATCTTTTTAGATATGATCTAAATATAGGAATTATGAGTAGTTAAATAATGTAACTGATGCATGATTCAAAATATATGACAGGAAATATATTTAATCTTTTGGGTTAGCTAAATCAGGTCCATAAAGTGTTGACCCTAAGGTTTAAATCAACTGGACTATAAGAGTATTTGATCAAATCTAAATTAATTAGATTAGGTTAAGGATGCTCTAAATCAAACAATAGTTGTAGTTGATCATGTCCATATTTTTTATTAAACCAAATGGATGTAGATTAGGCTCCATGGTTGAGCATGAATCTCTTAGATGGTCAAATCAAAATTGGTTAACCATATGATGTCAAGGTGAGTTGGCAAGTTGCTCTAGGATCAACGATCGAATGGTTTTTAATTGGGAGCTACTCGTATTGATGCATCTTTAACGAGTTAATGGCATATCCCTCCCATCGATCTCACTTACCTTGTCAATATGGTGAACCATTTATGATTCAGATCATTTACCTGATTTGGGTTGACCCATGCCTGTAAGCAAAATCAGTCTGACTAATTTAGGTGCCACTTAACCTGACTTAATCTTGTTTCATTCTACTGATTTCATAGATTCAGTGGAAGAATTTGATTAGTCAATTTATCTTCAGATTATTAAATCCTCTAAAATTATTAGGTCCTTAAAATAAAATAGTTATATGATAACTAGATCATAGCCTCCCATTAAGGTGGGTGATAATGAGTCCGATGTCTTGATAATTATTGGGGGCACTTCATGCCTGGTGCTTGTCAACCATCGAAATTATCATTCATTATATGATAAGTCTGTGTAACTAGTAAATAGACAGTCAGGTGGGCCGAGCTTCACTCGGGCTTGGTTGTCTATTGATAGGTTACACTGATTATACCGTTTAATGGTTGGACCTAACCAGAACTTTCAGTGGAGGCACTCCATGCCTGCTGAAGAGGTACATGGGGCAAAACTGAACACTAAGAATTGTTTGGGGAAACAACTGGTTTTGAACCTACTCTTAGATGCATATGGGTTGGCCAAGCTTCGCTTGGGCATGTATGTAGTCTATGTATATCTTAGTGCCCACTAAAGAATTAAGAATAATTCTTCGAATTGGGGTATAGAGGCTGCCAATTTGAACAAAATAGTGAGAAAATCTTTAGACTAAAGTCCAAGGCTTTAGATTGAATCAATTTATATACTACTAAACTTTAGTTTTTTCTTATGCAAAAAATGGCCACTAATTTATCATTAAGGTCCCTATTGGATAGTGACAAGTTGAATGGTTTAAATTTCAATAGCTGGTTTAGAAAACTTAAGATCGTCATTGAGTATGAGAGGATTCTATATATTCTGAATAATCCTGCACCAAAGATACCTAATGCAAACACCCAAAGTTCTGAGAAAGATACTTATCAGAAGTGGCTCAGTGATAGAACTAGTGTGCGTTGCATCATGCTAGCAGCAATGAACGATGAATTTGATCGCCGGTTTGAGAATGCTCAGCCGAAAGAAATCATTCAAGCGTTGAATGAATCTTTCGGCACACCCGATGACGTTGAAAGGCACAAGACTAGTTGTGCTACTTTTAATGCTCGAATGAGGGATGGATCTCCTGTCACTGATCATGTATTGTACATGATCGAGAAGATAGAACTTCTAAGCAAGCTTGGCTTTCCCTTACATGAGCAGTTGGAAAAAGATGCGATCCTGAATTCCTTGCCTCCATCCTTCCGACCTTTCCTTACTCATTTTCAAATGACAAAGCCTACAGTTAACTACCATGGTTTGTTGGGATTGTTACAAAACTTTGAGAAGGACAACCAACTCTCTAAGGGTTTGGTTAATGTGGTTGAAGGATCTAAGGTAGGGCGTCAACCCTTTGGGAAAGGAAAGAAGAAAAAGAATAAGAAAATATGCAACATGCTAGGACATCTATAAGGAGTCAGATGCAGAAGAAGAAAGTTGATAAAAGTCAAGCTGAATGCTTTCATTGCAAGATGCCAGGGCACTGGAAGAGGAACTGTCCTCTTTACATTGCCACACTTGATCCAAACAGGCCAAAGAAGAAAAAGGGGCAAGATGTTGCTCAACAAGGTATTTATATGATAACACCTTGTAATTTTTTTGTATATGATAATCAGACCTGGGTATTGGATACCGGGAGTCCTTTTAACATTTGCAATTCATTGCAGGGACTACAGGTCACTAGAAGATTTGAGGACAATGAAAGATTCCTTAATGTCGGCTATGGAAGATTAGTTCCAGTTCTGGCATTAGGAGTTCTTGAAATAGTTTTCAATAGAAATGTCATTGTACTAAATGATTGTCATTTTTGCCCAATGTTCTTGTTGAACATAATTTTTGTAGGCCTTCTGGCCAAAGTCATTATGAAATTTCAATAAAGGATTTTACTTTGAATATCATTATAAATGGAGTCACTGTAATGACTGGGCATTTATCTAATGGCATTTATATATTATCACAGCCTGTGAATGTAGTGTACAAATCAAGTAAGCGCCCTAAAATAACTAATGTCACAGATATTTATCTTTGGCACCATCGGCTGGGTCATATCAACAAGAACAGATTAAACAGGTTAACTTAGGAGGGCATCCTTTGAGTTGATGATTGTGAATCATTAACTATTTGTGAATCATGTCTTCTTGGTAAAATGACAAAGTCATCTTTTACTGGAAAAGGTGAAAGAGCTAAAGAGCTATTGGGTCTAGTACATAATGATGTATGTGGACCAATGAGCACTTGTGCCAAAGGTGGATATTACTACTTCATTACTTTTACAGACGACCTTTCTAGGTTCGGTTATGCCTATCTTATGAGACATAAATCTGAGTCGTTTGAAATGTTCAAACAATATCATAAAGAAGTAGAAAAACAAACAGGAAAATGTATTAAGACCCTTGATCAGATCGAGGAGGCGAATACCTTTGAAATGACTTTGTGACATATTTAAGGAAGAATGAGATTCTCTCCCAATGGACTCCTCTAGGAACACCGCAACATAACGGTGTATCAAAAAAAAGGAATCGAACCCTGTTAGACATGGTTCGGTCCATGATGGGTTTTGCAAGCTTACCAATATCATTTTGGGGATATGCATTAGAATCAACTTGTCATATTCTCAATAAGGTTCCAAGTAAGTCTGTTTCTAAAACTCCACATGAGATGTGGTATGGACATAAACTAGTTATCACCTATCTGAGAGTCTGAGGGTGTCCGGCTTATGTGAAATATGCAAAATCAGACAAACTTGAATCCAAATCTGACAAATGTTTTTTATCGACTATCCAAAAGAAACCAAAGGATATTACTTCTACAATACTAAAGAACAAAAGTTGTTCATTAGTAATAGAGCAATTTTTCTTGAAAAGAAGTTCCTTAGTGAAGGAACAAATAGCTCTAATGTTGAACTTGAGGAAGTTCATCAAGTAGAAGGAACAACACAAACCAGTGAACCCTTAGAATCTAAGTTGATTAGATCAAACTCAAAAGCCATTTTAGATGCACCATTAAGGCAATCTGGTAGAGTACCACATCAACTTGACAGATACTTAGGTTTCTTGGTCCAGAACGAGGATCCTATTGAGCTCGATGAGAACAATGAGGATCCGATCACCTATATGGATGCTATGCAAAGGACTGACTCTAACAAATGGCTTGAAGCCATAAAATCCAAACTTGATTCCATGAAGAAAAATAATGTATGGACATTAGTTGACCCATCCGAAGGGATAAAACCCATAGGGTATAAATGGGTTTTCAAGAGGAAAAGAGGCACAGACGAAAAGGTAGAGACCTACAAAGCACGTCTGGTTGCTAAGGGTTATCGTCAACGTTATGGTATTGACTATGACGAAATGTTTTCTCCTGTGGCAATGCTGAAATCCATTTGGATTATGCTAGCTATAGCAGCACACTTCGATTATGAGATTTGGTAGATAGATATTAAAACCACATTTCTAAATGGTAATTTAGATGAACAGGTGTATATGATATAGCCTGAAGGTTTTATATCTGAAGACGAGTCTAAAGTGTGCAGGCTACAAAAGTCTATTTATGGACTTAAGCAATCATCTAGGAGTTGGAACATACGATTTGATAATGTGATCAAATCTTATGGCTTTATTAAGAATAAAGAAGAACCTTGCATTTATAAATGGGCTAACGGTTCCATTATTATATTTCTTATATTATATGTGGATGATATTCTCTTAATTGGGAATGATGTCCCTGCATTACAGGGAATAAAGATATGGTTATCATCACAATTCTCTATAAAAGATCTAGGAGAAGCATCATACATCCTAGGGATGAAGATCTATAGAGATAGATCTAAGAGGATGCTTGGTTTATCCCAATCTACGTACATTGACACCGTGCTAAAGAGGTTTAGCATGGAGAATTTCAAGAAATGCTATCTTCCGATAGGCCATGGAATTCATCTTTCTAAGAAGGATTATCCGACAACTCCTAATGAAAGAGAATGTATGAGTCAAATTTCATATGCTTCGGCAGTGGGATCGATTTTGTACACCATGACATGTACAAGACCAGATGTGGCATACTCACTAGGAGTAGTGAGTAGATACCAATCTAATCCAGGAGAAAAATACTGGTAAGTTGTTAAGATAAGTATTTGAGAAATACTAAGGACCAGTGGTTAGTCTATGGAGAGTCTGATTTGAAACATGTTGGATATACTGATTCCAGTTTTCGATCAGATCATGATGATAGCAAAAGTGTGTCGGGTTTCGTGTTTATCCTAAATGGTGGAGCTGTTTGCTGGAAAAGTTTCAAGCAACATGTAGTGGCAGATTCAGTGTGCAAGGCAGAGTACATCACTACATCAGATGCTGCGAAAGAAGCTGTGTGGCTGTGAAAGTTCATCTCCAAGCTTGGAGTGGCACCTTCCATAGATGGACCAGTCCTATTGTACAGTGACAGCACTGGTGCCATAGCTCAAGCAAAGGAACCACGAGCACATCAGCGCACCAAGCACATATTGCGCCGATTTCATCTTATTCGAGAGATTGTAGACCAAGGTGACATAAATCTTTAGAAGATTAACGGAAAGGAAAACCTAGGTAACATATTTACTAAAGCACTCAGCATCAAGGAGTTTGACAACTATAAGTTGAAGATGGGTATTAGATACTGTAATGAGTGGTTTTAGACTAAGTGGGAGTTTGTTGGGAATTGTATCCTAAAGCCAATCATTTGATGATTGAGCTAATGTAAATAGCATATAAATTGATATATTAATAAAAGTTATTTGGCAGTTTATTCATTACAAGAACATCTTCTTAATACTCCTGATAGTAATGAAGCCCTCTGGATCTTCTTTCATGATAAAGGAGGATTTATCTTTGAAGGTCCTTAAAAGAGTTCGCGACCAAATGATATACTATGACATGACCATAGTACTATCAATATAGGATGTTGTATATCATATTTGTTGGTTGTCCTCTTAACCAAAGAGTGTAGAGACGCTGGTATGACATACAGGTGAAAGTGTAGGAGTACATTTCACCGAACGTGACTCATTTTTGGATACTCTGCTGTCAAAAGTTAATCCGAGAAGATATGGGTATAAGTATCCTTTAGACCTGAAGATCACAACCGGTGACTTGCAAGCAACTCATTGTACTTAGGTGCCGGACCACAAGGATTTCTAATCTAGCTACGAAAGGTTACTGGGTGCAGTCAAGTACTCGTGGTAGTCAGTTGTGGATCAAGATGGATTTTGACATATCCCGTTAAAAGGAGAAATGCTTGTGTTTCAACTTAGCAAGACCTTGGCCAAGGCACTTTATGTGAAAGTCACATGATCACTAAAGTTGAAATCACTTTATGGATTTGCTATTTAGAGTTGACAGGCTCTTAAGCCATCTTTAGCATTTGTGATCAAAAGGATGAATTATACGGTAACTGTTTCTTAGGGTTCTTGGAGTTTGCTCGGTAACTCTTCGACCTATCCGAACATCGGGTTCCATTGCTAGATGGGCACATCGATTAGTATAGAAAGTTGTTCCTATGCTACCGGCTTAGGTTTGAACCTAAAGAGTCACATGCATAGAAGTTTCCTATAATGATTTATTTGCTGATCAACGATTGAGAATCGTATATAATTTAATTAATCAATTTGATTGATTGAATTATCTCAATTGGGTTAAGTACAAGTGAATAAGATTCAATTTGGTTTAAGTCTATTAGAAGGACTAGTCAATTTCAAATATTGATTTGAAATTAGACTTGATTTGGATTTAAATAGATTTAGGACTAGCCGAATTTGATTTGGGCTAGGACCATGATCTATGTAGGTTTAGTCTAATAAATTCAGATCAGCTTAAACTAAAACCTGAATCCAAACCTCTCGCATAAGTATCTCACATGATGAGATAACTAAAGTCTTAGAGAGTAAATTCATATGTAGAATTTAATGTATAACATTAATCTTCTCCAAACGGTTCCGTTGGAATTCTAAAGTGTTAGAATTCATATAGAATAAATGTGCCTCTTTGAGTCAACCAGGCGATGGAATTCTAAGAATTCACATCTCTTTCGTTTTCACCGAACGTCGGAATTAACCAAACGCTGCGTCTCTTTGGTTTTCACCGAACAACGGAATTCTAAGTATTAGAATTCAATGGGCTGGCTAAAATGAGACTATAAATTAGAGGACATCCCTCACCAGATTACAACAACGAAATGTTATGGATTGAATTTCTAAAGAGTTAGAATAGAAAATCTTGGTGTAATTCTGGTGTCAGCGAAAGTTTGGTGGATCTTGGAAGAAGATTCAAGTGAGAGGATTCAAGATCAGCAAAGTTGTTTTTCCGCGAGCTAGCACTCCCGGGAATCCGATCATTCGGGGCTTCGCGTGGACGATACTAGAGGCCGGACGATTGAAAGGCTGCAGAGCAACAAGGATTTACCTACTATTCTTAAGGTAAGTGATTTGATCCCTAGATCTTAAGGCAGGCTTCAAGATAAGTAGTATGACTTCTCATCTTGAAGATCAAGATATGATCTTGATTTTTTTTATTTATATGCATATTTTAGATCAAACGATCCAATATATAAGGCAAAGATATGATCTTGATGCATGTTAGATTGATTGATATGTAATCTTTAAGTTTCCGCATTAATAATTGTTATTAAATTTTAAAAAATATGCATACCTCGGAGATTGTTTCTCCATGCATATATTTTAGTAGCATTTAGCACATATTAGTTTCTAAGATCCATATGGCACAGATTAAAATAAAATACTTTATTTCTCATGATGATATCATAGCTAAAATAAAACACCAATATCCTTTGCATCCATACGATACATCATGTTTATTTATGCTCCCATATTTTCATCTCTATACATAGATCAAAAAACATACATCTCATACTTTCTCCTTTGTCAAAAAAATCTATAAAGATCACTTACATGATAGCATGCATATAAAAATCTGTTTAAGAAATGAGGAAATGTGAATCTCTACCTTGAAGGAATTGAGGGCGGAGTACAGACGATGGATCGTGGAGGATGGTCCGATGAGAGGGGGCAGAGATGGGCAATGGTGATTTTCTGGGAAGGGAAGGGCGAAGGGAGGGAGGGGAAAGCTGAGTTTTAATGGCCGCATAGGGTTTTAAAGGCCGATCGGGGTCGGAAAGGCGGAGCCTAAGAAAATTGCCACTTGAAGTGGTGATTTTATAGCTGAAATCGCCACTCCAAGTGGCAATTTCTCCTGCCCCATCACCCTCCCCGCTGACGGGGTTGAGTGGATGTGGAAGTGGAAAATGCCATTTGAAAACGCTATTTGAAATGGCGTTTTCCAGATCCCACCCTTTTCTTTTAAAATCGGTGCCTTTTGGCACCGGTTTGAAAAACTACTCGACGGCCTCCGGTCGATACGAGGACTGGCGGCCCCTTGTAACACGCGCCTTTGATTGTTTCATCGACGGACGGATTGGCCGTCGCATCCTCATGCTAAATGGCACCCGTCCACTTACATGATGGTCTTGATTTGACAATGAACTCTCTCTGGTTCTTAGGTCAACTTGAAAAAAAACTCTGCACTTAAGGGATTGTTTGAGTTGGAGGTGAATTAGAGGGAAAAAAATTATTTGAAAGAAAGATAAATAAATAAATAAATAAATAAAAGTAATTAAGTTTTTATTTTTTTAATGAGGATAAATTTGTTAATCCTCAAATCGATGATAAGTTAGAAGAAGAAAAAGGGAATTTCTATTTGCACAGCTCAGATTGCTAAGTGCACTCTCTTAAATTTTTTAAAAATAAAAATCCTAAACTACCCTTGGCAGTTGGCACCCCTCGTCTCCTTTCCCCTCCCCCTCTCTTCCTCGGCACCGGCGCCCCCTCTCCTCCTCCTTCAGTGGCATCGCCCCCCATCCCTTCCCTCGGCCCCAGTCTCCTCCCCTTCCATCCCCGATACTGCCCCACCCACCCCCTTCCTTCAACCCCGGTCTCCTTCCCACTCTCCGACCCTGGCACCGTCTCCTCCCCCCTTGGCACGGTGCCAGGGAGGAGGGGCATCGAGGCCAGGGAGTGGGAAGAAGACCGGGTCTGAGGGGAGGGATAGGGGGCGATGCCGGAAAGAGGAGAGAAGGAGACTGAGGCTGGAGGGAAGGGGTGGAGGACGGTGCCAAGGAGAGGGGAGGAGAGGGGGGCTGCTAGGGAAGGAAGGGGAGGAGAGGAGACGACGGCCGAGGGGGAGGGGTGGGGAGCAGTGCCATGGAGGGGGGAAGAGAGGGGGGCACTGGTGCCGGAGAAAGGAGGGGGAGAGACGGAGGTACTAGGGGTAGTTTAGGATTTTTTAAAAAAAATTTGAGGGATGGACTAAGCAATCCGAGTGGTGCAAATAAAAATTTCTGAAGAAAAATGTTTAAGCTCTATTTTTGAAAAATCAAAATATTCTTTCATTTTTTATTCTTCGTTCATTCTCGCGGTAATTTCCTATTCTGAAGAGGTATAATTATTACATATAACTCTTTACTTCTTTTCTTTTCTCTCTATCCAAATAAAATAATTGATATTATCTTTTTTTTTTCTTCCATCCTTTCCAAACAAAAAAAGAAAAATAGCTCCTCCTTTTCCTTTCTTTTTCTTTCATCCATTATACTTCTTTTTACTCTCCTCTTCCTTTTTTCTCCAAAGATTCAAACATAGCCTAAATAAGAATACCTAACCTAGGAGTAGGGGTAGACAAGCGTGGACCAAACCAAACAAAAAAGAGATGGCCGAGCCATACCCCACATCAGGTCAAGTACGGTCAACCCAAATCCTATTCAATGGAAACTTCCAAGGATTCGATTCCAGTATATGGCATAATTATATAATATATGTTATATATGCATGTATTAAAAAAAACCTCAATGAATTGGTTAAGTGTTTAGAACTTGCCTCTCTAATTTACTTAGAAGTCCGATAGGATCTTGGTGCAATAATTATATCAACTGTTTGAAATCCTGCAAGTGGAATTACAGTGTAGTTGAAGTTATAATGTAATTAAATTGCATATAATTGTATTACATTGTAATTAAACTTATAGTATTTGAAAGGTTGTAGCTATTAATGCCATAAATTGAAAGAGTCTGATTTTAAATATATATATATATATATATGATTAAATATTAATCTAATAATAGAAATTTAATATAATCAAAATTTGATGGCTAGCAAAAGGAGAAAGAAAGCATAAAAAAATAAAAATAAAACTAATATAACTGCATGATATACTTGAAATATCTTATTTGGATATAATCCTCTATTTCTATTTTGCTTCATATGCGGTGCCTTAAATTGTAGACTATTAGTGATGATGAAATATAGGATGAAAAGGAGGAGAAGAAATGTATTTACTCTTTGCACCTATGGCTGATTTGATTGTGGATTTTTTAAATCTACAACTGTAACTTAACTTGTATCAAGTAATTTAACTTTCTGATTTTAAATAGATGAAATGAACATAAATTATCTTGAACAGCCAAATAGCTGCTGATGCGTGTCGTAGCGCAACGATTAAAACACCTTAATTTCACTATTAGAATAGCGAGAGTAAGGGATCGATTCTATAGGGACTTTAGCGATTATCTTGAAATAAATTTATAAATTTAACTAAATAGATAACTAAGTAGATAATTAGTAGTGCAAAATAATAAGATATGGTCATCTTATAAGAGCACGGCTCGTACCCGTAGATCACGGCCCGCCCCTTTTAAGTATAGATCAGTCTAAGATTATTTCCATTTAAATATAATTTAATAATAATTAAACATGAATAGAAACTTTATTTCATATAAATTAAAAAGTTATGACATTAAGAAGGCAACATATTATAATAAATTCTTGAATCAAACAGGGCCTCCTCTCCATATCCAAGCCACGGACGTTTCTTCTGGGAAGAGAATAGCCTCCACGGACAGAGTCTCCAAACGGAACACCCATGAAAAGAATAGAGTCTCCAAATGGCTGAGCAGAGTCTCCAGACGTTTCTTCTAGGAACAGAATAGCCTCCACGGACTTCTCTCCAACGCCTCTGTTTTCCACGGAAGCAGAACATATTTTTCCATGGAAGCAGAACAGAACGCCTCGGACACTGGGAACTCACGAGCGGCTTCTGAGGATTCTTCTAACTTCCTGCAGACTCCCTATGGCCCCCTCGGATCTCCCTGCTGCTATTTGTAGAAGCCCGGACGCGGCCTAGACGCGGAGAGCAACTGTTGCCAAAACAGAGATGCGGAGAAAATTCCGAAGAAATCATGAATAAAATTCAAATTCCTTCAAGATGAATTTAATTCTTTCAATTTAATAACCTTCTATCCAATTTATTCCTTAATTGACGGAGGTGAGAAGACGATGAAGTCGGCACTTGGTTTGCCGACTTTGCTTTAAAATATGTGCTAAAACCTTACAAAATTAATTCCGAGCTCATTTTAAGTCCGATTTGAGTGCCGTTTGTGTCATTAAATTTATAAAATTAAGCTCTTCAAATTGATAAGGTTTTACCTAAAATATTTTATAAATTATTAAAATATTAAATAATAATAGGTACGTTGAATTATTAATTAATAGATTTAGTGATAATTATTATGCGTTTATCATTTCCCCCAACTTGAATCTTACTCATCTTCGAGCAAATAAGAAAATTTAGAAATATGTACCAAGCTAGTCCAAGAATTGATAGTTATCTTACCGTTCTTCTTAAAATTTCCGGTTTGATCATAAGGGAGATACTTCATTGGATTATTAAGTTACCCATTTAATGATAAAGTGTAGTCCATAAGAATTTATAGAAGTCTTCCTTCATCAACTTTCCACTTCTCTAATTAAGTCTTCTAACTTAATTTGGGTTGGATGTAATATCTTTTGTAATTAGGTTCCCTTGTGTAAAGTCAGTGCAATGTCCTAACCCCTTGCTTTCTAATTAACCCTTGTAGCGAGCTTTAGGCCAATGGCTCCCAAACCAATTGGTTTTAGGGCATTAGGTGTAAATACCCCCCGGACTTACTGACTCGAGTCAAAAAGGCTTTAGGTAGGACTGACTCTTCTTAGGTTCTTTTACATTCTCACCTTTTTACGCGAACAACATCACTTTCTTAGGTGACGGGGCCCGGTTACTCAGTGAAAGATGTTAAGAACCTAATTTATTAACTTTAAGAGAGATTTTTTTTTTTGAATAACATTTTCACCCATACCCTTATTAAGTAGATTATACTATTAAGATCAGTGGTCAGGAGGTCTGAAATTATTCTAAAAATTTTTCTGGGCTAAACCCTACCTTTTATTAGGTTTTCTTAATAATTTATTCCTTAGTATCTCAAAAATAATCTAACCATTAATTCATTTCATTCATAGACTGCTTGATTAACTTCAAATCGAGATAGAATTTGGTACACACATCTGATTATAGTTTTACTCGAGGATTTACTTATTCTTTTTCCCCCCCCCAACTTAATTTTCATTGTCCCTAATGGAAGAAAAATTAATTTCAAGAAAGATACTACCTGGTAGAGTATTTGAAGGTTGAACGTTTCATTGTTGCCATCTTCTTTCAATCTGCTTCTGTTGCTCTTCTCTGGTCATACTAAAAGAACATACTAAAAGAACAGAAAGTTAAAATAACTAATAAACTGGGTTGCCTCCCAAGAGCGCTAAGTTTAAAGTCTTCAGCCAGACTGTACTGCTCATTATGATAGTGTTGGGTTCACAAGATCAATTGATTCAACAATTTCTCCATCATTAATTTCTTCTATATATGGTTTCAAACGTTGGCCATTTACTTTGAATGTATTTCCTTGCTTGGGGTCTTTAAGCTCTACAGCTCCATGGGAAATACTTGAGTTACTATAAAAGGTCCATTCCATCGTGAACGAAGTTTTTCAGGGAAAAGATGTAATCTTGAATTGTAAAGCCATACTTTTTGATTTGGTTCAAAATTTTTCTACTAATAAATTTGTCATGATATGCTTTGGTTCGTTCTTTATAAATTTTTGAGCTTTCATATGCATCATTTCGTAGCTCTTCTAACTCATTCAATTGAAGTTTCTTATTGACACCTGCATTTTTCATATCATAATTAAATTGCTTGATGGCCCAAAATGCACGATGTTCTAATTCTACAGGTAAATGACAGGCTTTTCCAAATACGAGCCTGTAAGGAGACATTCCTATGGGAGTTTTAAATGCAGTACGATAAGCCCATAATGCATCATCCAAACGTTCTGACCAATCTTTCCTATTAGGTCTCATTGTTTTCTCAAGGATATGTTTAATTCTCTATTTGATATTTTAACTTGGCCACTAGTTTGGGGATGACACTACAAGAAAATACTGAAATAGCGACGCAAAATTAGCGACGCAATTATGCGTCGCTAAATTGCGACCACTTTGCGACGCCTCTGTGACAACAAAAAATTGCAACGGCCTTAGCGACGCATTAGCGACTCAATTAACCAAAAAAAAAAAAATTAATTTTTTATTTAGCGACGTAAATAATGCATCGTAATATATTTAAATTAATTTTTATAAAATATAAAAATTAGAAAAAAAATATTGCGATGCAACACAGTGCGTTGCAATATTTTTAAAAGAATTAAATATGTTAAATAGCGACGCATTAGCGACGCAATAATAAGAAATTAGAAAAATTATTTTTAATTTAGCGATGCAACAATTGCATCGCAAATAATTTAAATAAAATTAAATTTTATAAAATATAAATTTATAAAAAAATATTGCGACGCAAATCAGTGCATCGCAATGTTTTAAAAAAAATTAAATATATTAAATAGCGACGCATTAGTGACGCAATAAACCAGAAAATTAGAAAAATTATTTTTTAATTTAGCGACGCAATAAATGTGTCACAATTATTTTAAATAAAATTAAATTTTATAAAGTATAAATATGAGAAAAATAATTGCGACGTAATACAGTGCGTTGCAATATTTTTAAAAAATTAATTATGTTAAATAGCGACGCAATAAACCAAAAAATTAATTAGGAAAATTATATTTTAATATAGCAACGCACTTGTTGCATCGT
>UESW01004869.1:0-56273 GCA_900491605.1 Calamus simplicifolius
AGAATTGTATCCTGGGTGTGAGGGTCATTCCCAGTTCTCTACAGCTGCTCGAATGTTGAATATTAAGGCAGAACATCGATTATCAGAAAAGGCGTTCAATTCTGTAGCTGAGTTAATCAAAGAAATTCTGCCAAATGATAATGTTGCCGCAGACAGTTTTTACGCAACAAAGAAGTTGTTGCGTGGGCTTGGGCTTCCAGTTAATAAGATCGATTGTTGCTTGAACAATTGTATGATATTTTGGGGTGAAGACTCAGAGCTGAGATGGTGTAAGATTTGTGGGCAATCGAGGTTCAAAAACACCGAAGGAGGAGCCGGTACAAGTAGGAGGAAAAGTGTGCCTTACAAGAGGATGCATTACTTTCCTCTTACCCCACGCCTGCAGAGATTATATAGATCTGAGGCAACAGCTGCTGATATGAGATGGCATGCCGAACATGAATCTAAAGAGGATGAAATGCGGCATCCATCAGATTCAAAGGCTTGGAAGCAGTTCAATGAAAATCATCCTGTTTTCGCTGAAGATATAAGGAATGTGAGATTAGGTCTTTGTACCGATGGCTTCCAACCATTTGGTCAAGCGGGGCAACAGTATTCATGTTGGCCTGTGATACTGACTGTATATAACCTTCCTCCGTGGAAGTGCATGAAAGATCCTGCAATGTTTTTAACCGTTTTGGTTCCAGGACCATCAAATCCTAAGGAAAAGATTGATGTCTTTCTGCAACCGTTGGTGGCCGAATTGAAAATGTTGTGGGAAACAGGAGTGGTAGCCTACGACATTTCTATGAAACAAAATTTCTTAATGAGAGCTGCTTTGATGTGGACAATAAGTGATTTTCCGGCATATGCAATGTTGTCTGGTTGGAGCACTGCTGGACGTCTGGCATGCCCTCATTGCATGTATGATTCGGATGCATTTACATTGCAGAAGAGTGGTAAGCAGTCATGGTTTGATAACCATAGGAAGTTCTTGCCACCAAATCATCCTTACAGGCGTAACTTGATCGCCTTCCGGAAGAACAAAGCAGTCACAAAATTTGCCGAACCGGTTAGGTCCGGCACGGATCTATTTGATTCTATAGAGAATTTGGGGTTGATGTATGCATGGGAACCAGATGCAGATAGAATAAATAGCCGTATATGTAAAGAACATAACTGGAAGAAACGAAGTATATTTTGGGATTTGCCTTATTGGAGCACAAATCTCATCCGGCACAACTTGGATGTCATGCATATAGAGAAAAATTTCTTTGATAACATATTTAACACGGTGCTAAACATCCCGGGAAAAACAAAAGATACTGCAAAGTCAAGAGAAGAACTTAATCAGTACTGTAGAAGAGGTGATTTGAGAAGGAGTGCCGATGGGACCTATCCTAAAGCATGTTACACTCTTGACAGAAATTCACGAGAAGTTTTATGTAACTGGCTTAGAGGGTTAAAATTTCCAGATGGTTATGCCTCAAATATCGGTAGGTGTGTGGACATGCATAAGCTCAAGTTGTTCGGCATGAAGAGCCATGACTGCCATGTTTTCATGCAACGATTATTACCTATAGCTTTTCGTGAGTTGCTTCCGCAACATGTCTGGAAGGCAATTACGGAGCTCAGCTTATTCTTCAAGGAGTTATCTGCCGCAGTCATTACTTCTGCATCAATGGCAAGGCTTGAGGAGGAAATTCCAATTATTTTATGCAAGCTTGAGCGAATATTTCCTCCCAGTTTTTTTGACTCAATGGAGCATTTACCGGTTCACTTGCCATACGAAGCGAGCATAGCTGGTCCTGTGCAGTATCGCTGGATGTATCCATTCGAGAGGTAAATATATACATCATTAAGATATGTTGACATTTGAAATATTATTTCATTGCTTGAAAAATTCGTTAATTTTTTGTTGCAACTTTACATATAGGTATCTTAAGAAGTTAAAAAATAATGTGCGTAATAAGGCAAGGGTTGAAGGTTCTATATGCAATGCACACTTGGTCGAAGAAGTTTCAGCTTTTGCCTCGCATTACTTTGAGGGTCACGTCCACACGAGGAGCCGAAATCATGGTCGTAACGATGACGTATGTGTGGACGAAGCAGAAGCTAATGACGGTAGAATATCAATTTTTAAAGCTATCGGCCGTTCATTTGGTGGGCAGAAGTCAAGAAATCTTAGCGATATGGAGTATAATGCAGCACATTATTACATCCTAATGAACTGTCGAGAAGTCGATCCATATATTGAGTAAGTGTATACTTCAATGCTAAATTGAAAATTTAAATTTATATAATAATATACCATAATATTTAATTTCTAACAGTAGTTTTCATCCTTTTCATCCCATAAGGATGTTTTGTGATAGACAACGACAGATGAATCCCGACATCAGTCAAGTTGCAATTGGGCAGAAATTAGAAACGGAGTTTGCTTACTGGTTTTATGAATTTGTGAGTAGTATCACTCAATCAATTTCGATAATGGCAATTATTTTTTGAATTGGATGTCAATAGCTTATTAATTTATAGGTCAACGGTCCATGGTCGACAACCGACAATATTTTCATTAAATGTCTATCGCAATGGCCATTGAAGACCGTAACAACCTCTACTGGCTATTTTGTAAATGGGTACAAATTTCAGATTGAACGATTAGCAGCTTCAAGAGGCACTCAGAACTGGGGCGTGTGTGTAAAAGGAGAAAGTGTTGGAGCAAATATGCAGGATTATTATGGAAAGTTAGTAGAGGTGGTTGAAGTTGAATATCCCGGTTGGCCTTTAAACGAACCGTATTGTTTCGTTGTGATTGGTTCGATCCGATAATTCCTGTGGGCAAAAGGGTTCATAACGACTATAATTTGGTTGAAGTGAACCATCGACGAAGATTACAGAAATATGACCCATTCATCCTTGCATCCCAAGCTCAGCAAGTCTTTTACTGCGGATATCCAAGTTTGCGCAACGACAAGCGAGATTGGTGGGCCGTTTCTAAAATCGTCCCACGTTCAACAATCGTATTAGAGGAGAGTTCATCAAGTCAATCAGCCGAGTGCCCTGCATTTCAAGAGGATGAGATGGAACTGCATGCAATTGAGGACGACACAAGAGCTCCTGAAACATCACTTATCGATCCAAGTGGTGATGTCCAAGAAATTGCGGATGCAAATGTTCGGTTTCCTTCCGATAATGAAACTGATTCGCAATCCGATACGGCATCGGATGTTGAACCAACATTTCACGAAACAAATGACAACGATTAAACATAAAGGTTTTTTAAAATTTAACTTTTTTTTATAAGTGTTAAATTCGTACATAGTCAATCATTAATCGTAATTTAATTGTGTGAATCCTTAGTATTTTCAGTATGAGGGGCAGAGGTAGATCTACCGACGATAGATTGGGTGAGCAGAGACGTAGTTTGGATCCTTCGACATCAGATCACATGAGCGTCGGAGATGGAGAGTTTGGATCTCCAGCAGAGGCGCAGCCTTCGACCTCTGCACAGTATTACCATCTACCCGATCGGCACAGACCTCCGAGAGTTCTTCCGCCTTCGGCCGCACTTTACTTCGACTTGATGCTCAGGGGATGTAAGTATATATTAATTACAAATATTTGTTAATGTTTTTAAGTCATTAACTTATAAACTTGCATTTTTTTAACAGATTCATTGAGCAGCATCATGTCTCCAGCCACATCAGCGCCGTTTTTCAGAGGCGTGCAGATCCCAGTGGCTACGATTGGCGCCACGTATCGCCGGCCACGAGGGAGTTTTATTTTTCCGAGTTTCAGGTAAACTTATTAAATACAATTTAGCAGTGATATATAATTCTTTAAAGTTAATAAATTCAGAAACTAACTGTTTATTTTAATGCAGAAAAAATTTACGTGGGATCCTGCCACCCATGATGCCATTAGGGCAGCATGGGAGGCTCTGACGCGACGCCGATACTCCGACATGCTTCATCGTTGGAGGTCGTCGGGTCAGCGTCCTGCGCACGTGCCAGAGGGTATTTGGCACGAGTGGCAGCAGGCCTGGGAGTCCGATGGCTGGCGCAGGAGGTCCGCATCAGCCAGCACGAACCGCCGATCTGAGAAGGGCGGTCGTGGCACGGGTCTCTCCTGTCATACATCGGGCTCCATTTCGATTCAGGAGCACAGACGGCGTATGGTAAGAAAACATAAATATTTTAATTACTATTTTAGTTCTTTACAAATATTTTTATTAATATCATTTTTTTATTGTTATAGACTGAGCAGGAGGGCGGAGATCCTGGTGAGTTTCGTCTATTCAGGGCGACACACACCAGGAGGGACGGCTCCTGGGTCGATACGCGATCACGGGAGGTTGCGGTAAGAAATTAGATTTATGTAGTATCTGTTTAATTTTTAAAATTTTATTTCTAGAAATTTATTAACTCATTTATTATTGATTTCATAATTTCAAGGCACGAGTCGACGAGCTTCGATCCCAGGCATCACAGGTCGACTCTACTGATGGGGAGACGCCCGTCGAACTCTCAGCAGATGAGAGTCGACGTGTGTTTTTGGAGGCTGTTGGTGCCCAGCCACGAGACCGCAGGGTCTATGGTATGGGCACTAGAGCTTCTACATTTTTTCCCCATCAGGCCTCCAGCTCGCGAGTTCCTGTGATCTTCCTCCCGAGCGTTTAGAGGAGCTTCGCAGATCTATTGCAGAGGAGCTTCGCCAGGATTACGAGCAGGATTTTGAGGATCGTATGCGAGGCCGGGATCAGGAGGTTGCTGACATGCGAGATGAGATGCACTATTTGCGGGATATGGTTAGACGCTTGTCGCAGAGTCTTCAGCCTCCACAGCCTCCACAGCCTTCACGTGATCATTCAGATTCTTGATGTATTTTTTTTTTATGTTGTAAAAACTTTTAAATTTTAATATATAAATTATTTTTTGAAATTTATTATTGTTTGGATTGAGTGAAAAATGTTTGTATCAATATTTAGATTTAACGAAATTTTATTAATCGTTTTAATTTTTAATCATTTAAATATTTTTAAAAAAAAATTTGCGACGCTTGCGACGCTAATATTTTTAAAATGCGCAATAATTTAAAAATAAATTTAATAGCGAATAAAATTGCGCGCGACGCAATTTGCGTCGCAATATTTAAAATAATAACGCATTAGCGACTCAAATTGCGTCGCTATTATAAAAAAAAATTATTATTAAATATTGCGAATATTCGCAATATTGCGACCCAATTAATGCGTCGCAATATTTAAAATTTTTTTAAAAATTAATTTTTATTATTGCGACGCACTTAATTGCGTCGCAATATTTAATAATAAATTTTTTGTTTTAAAATTTAATTTTAAATATTGCGACGCAATTTATTGCGTCGCAATATTTATTAATTTTTTTTAAAAATTTAATTTTAAATATTGCGACGCGCGTCGCAATATTTATTAATAAATTTTTAATTTTTAAAAATTAATTTTAAATATTGCGACGCAATAAATGCGTCGCAATATTTAATAATTTTTTTTAAAAAATTTAATTTTATTAGCGACGCATTTTTATGCGTCGCAGAGCGTCGCAATATTGCGACGCAATTGCGACAAAAGAGTATTGCGACGGGGAGTTGAGCGACGCCATCATTGCGTCGCTATTGCGTCGCTATACCATGTTTAGCGACGCAATTGCGACGCATTTTGGCATCGCAATATTTTAAATTTCTTGTAGTGTACGATGCAATGACCTGGCGTCGCAATATTTTTAAAAATTTTAATTAGCGACACATTAGCGACTAAAATTGCATCACTAATATATCTAAAATATTATTATTAAATATTGCGATGCAATGACCTGTCGTTGCAATATTTTTTAAAAAAATTTATTAGCGATGTATTAGCGACTCAATTACATCGCTATTATATCTAAAATATTATTATTAAATATTATGATGCAACTAAATGCATCGCAATATTGTAATGCAACTAAATGCATCGCAATATTACGACGCAATTGAATGCGTCGCAATATTTAATAATAATTTTAAATATTAAAAATTAGTTTTAAATTTAGCGACGCATTTGGATGCGTCGCAATATTGCGACGCATTGTTGCGTTGCAGAGCATTGCTGTGAAGCGACGCAATTACGACAAATTGAGACTGCGACGATCATCTGAGCGACACCGTCATTGCGTCGCTATTGCATCGCAATAGCATGTTTAGCGATGCAATAGCGACGCATTTGGGCGTCGTAATATTTTTGTTCCCTTGTAGTGTTATATCTAGAGGATATAAAATTATTCTAGAGTCAAATAAAGTTGTAATTACTCGTAATAATGAGTTTGTTGGTAAAGGCTTTGTTTGTGAAGGTCTTTTTAAATTAAATGTATCCTCTAAGTTATCTAATAAAAGTCCTCTTATTTTTAATGTTGAATCTTCAAATGTTTGGCATAGTAGACTTGGTCATGTGAATTTTGATCGTATTTATTATATGACAAATCTTAATTTAATTCCTAAAGTTCATATTGATAGAAAGTTTAAATGTGAGATTTGTATTCAAGCCAAGATGCCAAGAAAACCTTTTAAATCAATAATAGGAGTTCAACACTTCTTGATTTAGTCCATAGCGATGTATGACTCTACCAAGTTTTCTACACAAGAAGGAAGTTATTACTTTGTAACATTTATTGATAACTTTTCTCGATATTGTTACTTATATTTGATAAAATCTAAGGATGAAGTATTAGATAAGTTTAAGATTTATAAGGTAGAAGCTGAAACCCAAACTGAGAAAAGCTTAAGAAATTTAGGTTAGACCACGGTGATGAATATACCTCAGATGAAATGACTCTATTTTGTCAAAAATATGATATTATTCATGAAGTTACACCACCATACTCTCCTCAGTCCAATGGTGTAGCTGAACAAAAAAATTGTACATTAATGGATATGGTTAACTCAATGTTAATAAGTTCGGGAGTACCCGAGAACTTGTGAAGGGAAGCCCTTTTAGCTGTATGTTATATTTTAAATAGGATACCCTTTAAGGATAGTCCTAAAACACCTTTTGAGCTTTGGAAAGATAGAACACCCAGACTAGATTATCTTAAAGTGTGGGGATGCTTGGCTAAGGTAGGAATACCTGAACTCAAGAGAAGAAAAATAGGACCTAAAACCGTAGATGATGTCTTTATAGGTTATTCCTTAGATAGCAGTACAAATATGTTCCTAGTGATAAACTCTGATATAAGTGGCATCTCAAATAATACTCTTATCGAATCAAGAAATGCTACTTATTTTGAAAATATTTTTTCCTTTCAAGAACCAAGTACCAAATCAGCTCTCTTCTAATCCTTTCTTGGTTCATGATTCTTTAGAAGCTAGGTCCTCTAATGAGTCAAAGAAAAGAAAAAGATCTAATCCTGAAGGCGGACCTTCTGAATTTAGGAAAAGTTCAAGGATAAGGAAAGAAAAAGACCTTGGTGAAGGTTTCTTTACTTTCCTAGTCAAAGGCGAACATTCTTCTTTTTCAGAGGTGATGTCCTCACTTGATGCTCCTTTTTGAAAGGAAGCTATTCTTTCTGAATTTAATTCAATCTTACAACATGAAACTTGGATCTTATCTGATTTACCCTATGGAAGCAAACCTTTAGGGTGTAAGAGGGTATTTAAGAAGAAATTTAGACCTGATGGTTCAATAGAAAAGTATAAGGCTAGATTAGTAGCCAAAGGGTATAACCAAAAGAAAGAGTTAGATTTCTTTGATACCTATTCTCTTGTAGCTAGAATAACAACCCTTAGATCACTTCTTGCTATTGCTTCCATTCATAAGTTAATCATTCATCAAATGGATGTGAAGACTGCATTCCTAAATGGAGATCTTGAGGAGGAGATCTATATGGAACAGCCTGAAGGTTTTATTGTAAAGGGACAAGAAGACAAGGTTTGTAAACTTATCAAGTCCCTTTATGGTCTTAAACAGGCTCCTAAACAATGGCATGAGAAATTTGATCAAATTATTCTATCTTTTGGATTTCAAATCAATTTATTCTAAAATCATTGACAATGATTGTGTAATCCTTTGCTTATATGTAGATGATATTCTAATTTTTGAAACATCTCTTGAAATTATTTTAAGTGTTAAATCTTTTTTCTCTTTTAAGTTTGATATGAAAGATTTAGGTGAAGATAATGTAATCCCAGGGATAAAGCTTATCAAGTCCCATAAAGGGATAGCTCTCTCTCTTTCTCATTCTATAGAAAAAATGATCAAGAAGTTTGGTTATTCTAATCTTAAATCAATATCTACTCCTTTTGATCCTAGCTTTCACCTAAAGAAAAATTTAGGTGACCTAATTAATCAATTAAAGTATTCTCAAATTATAGGATCTCTCTTGTATGTAGCTAATAGGACAAGACTTGATATTGCCTATGCTGTAGGAAGGCTTAGTAGATATAATCAAAATCCTGATCAATCTCATTGGGTAGCCTTAGAAAGAGTGTTCTGATATTTAAAGGGAACACTTAATCTCTCTTTGATGTTCACTGAGGTGGTTGAGGGTTACAGTGATGCTAATTGGGTCACTGATTTTCATGATTTAAAATCAACCATCGGATATCTTTTTCTAATAGTGATTGGGCAGGTTCAGTTGATGATCGAAAAAGCACTTCTGGTTACATCTTCAACCTTGGATCTGGAGCAATATCTTGGAGTTCAGAGAAACAAAGTACTATAGCACTATCATCATCTGAAGCTAAGTGCGTAGCCGTTATTGCTATAGCTTGTCGTGCTATCTAGTTGCAAAGAGTATTGAAAGATTTATAACTATCACAAAAGGGCCCAACTACTATCTACTGTGATAATCAATCAACAATTGCAATGATAAAGAATCTGATATTTCATTAGCGGACAAAGCATATTGAACTTCGCCATCATTTTGTTCGTGAACTAGTGACTAATGGAAGTATTGAATTGGAATCTTGCAATACTAAAGAACAATTAGTAGATATCTTCACAAAAGCATTGGAGTGTTGAGATAATGCAGAATTGAGGTATCTCATGTTCTCCTACTTTGCAGCTGGATAATATAGAGTCTCACGTTCTCCCACTTTATAGTTATTGAAAGACCAATTCACTCTACGTGTCCTATGTTTTATTTTTAGTTTTTCTGTACATGTGTTTTATCAATTCGTAGGTTTTATCTTTTCAATTTATCTGTACGTGGGCTAGTTAGTTTTGTACGTTATTAGATAATGGGTAACGTGCCTTTAATTTCTTGCTGCACGATGTTTCCTTTCATCTCTATTTAAACCTTTGTAAATGACATCATTTAGATAATACAGGAGCAAATTTATCCTTTCATTTTTACCTTCTTTCAAATTTATCTTTAATAATTTTTTTTTTCTTAACTTTTTAACCATAGTTGAAAAAGCTCTACTTTAAAAATCTTTAGTCCCATTTTTTATCAAGATAACCAGATAATACAACGAAAGTTTGCGCCGCGGTGGCAAATAGTGGTAGGAAATTACGTGGAAATTAAAGCCGGGGATGGTGGTGAGAGGAGGGACAGGGATCTCGGCCTCGGTAAATGGGTTGAGGAAGGGAATAAATCCTGAGTCAGTGAGGAACAGCCATCCAAAAGAGGAGCCCAAGCAGCACTTACCCCGAGTATCGTCGAAAACCTAAGAGAGGTTATGTTTGCATGAGTTGGCAATGTCGATAAACGAGCCGAGGCCGGTATCGAGCTCCAACGGCAGCATCAGGAAAGGGGGCTGAAGGAGGAGATGGTGTGGGTGAGGGGAAAGAGCAGCGAAAAGCCACCTGCAGGTGGCCCGGAAACGAAGGTATGCAGCGGCGCTCTTCCCTGATCGGCCAACGCACTCGAGGATCTCCGGCAGGTGCTCGGGTTGATCATCGAAGAGCTGCTTCCCCGTTCTCTCTCCATTGCATGCGAACGCTTCACGTCTGGTGCTCGGGTTGATCATCGAAGGTCGTGGACGGGGGATATAAAGATAGAGGGCGCCAATGCGTAATGCGTGGTGGTCAGATAAGTGCCAGAAACATTCCTATACCAGTCTCGGTTGTACGGGGGTGGAGGGCTGTCCTTCGGAGATGAAGTAATACCACCGGCATGACCATCATGACACCAGCGAACAGGTCTGGTATGGGACCTAGCGGTTTTACCCAGGAGTGGTGTACGGATTTGATGGGCGCCGCAGTTGAGATGAAAGTAGCGTGCTGTGGAGGCAACCCGCTGGTTTATGGCAAAGCTTGAAACGACTCCTGTTTTTTGAGCAAGTGCATCCCACTTGGTTTTAACATCGATCGGACATCTCGGTGGAAGGGTAGGATGAATTCAGGTCTTAGATTTTAGGCGTTTAAAAGACATAATCATTGTCGCGCCTCATATCCTATAATAAATGGAACGTAATAATCTATACTGTGCTTAAAGTGCAAGACGTTCAATAATAAAATTTATTATTTATTTTTTAAAAATATAAATTATTTGTAAAAAATAAAATAAAATTTTTATTACAACATAAATAAAACAAATATCTTGACAACTAATAAATTTAAATAATTCTCAATATAATTAGGATAAGCTAGCACGTATTTCTTTCTAGCTATCAAAGTTTCTTTTCATTTTTTGAACTCCAAAAAATAATAAGGATATTTTAATGAGTTCATATTTTGTAAATAAATTAATTATAAATTTATAATTTAAGGAATTAAACCTTACAAAATTTTCAAGAGCATAGTATGTCATAACTATTATCTTACTATTCTTTAGAATACTTATAATTTCTGAAGTATTTTTAAACTTGTTTTCTATATTGCTCCAATATATAATGTCTCTATTTCCAATTTTCATATCATCATGGTCAAAGTTTATATATCTTCATTTGTTAGAGTTTGCATATCATCATGGTTATCATGTCATCATCTTTAATTATTATTTTAAATTTACATGTTATCTTTTTTTATGAATACATCATAATCATGACTGTAGCTACATATATCCATGTGATAGGATTAGAACACCACATTTAACTCTATGTATCATCCATATATATCTCCTATGGAAGCGAGTCTTGGTACCAATCATCATGCCATCAAGTGATATCATTGTGGACCGATAGTGACATATTTTATCATTTTGTATTTATTTACATCTAATTATTTCATTATTTAATTAATTTGGTAGTTCCTTAGATAATGTTAAAAGTCATTATTATTGTTTTTATTATTGTTATTGTTATTATTATCTATGGTTTCATAGTAATATAAATTTTAACTTTTATATTTTATTTATTTGAATTAGTGAATTTTTCATAATCTCTAATTATGCATGAGTTAAAGAATAACAAAAGGCATTAAATTTTAATATTCTACTACACAAAATAAAGTATTAAAATATATACAAATAATAATGATTTACATTTCAATTAACATTGCATATTTAAACATCAACAATTAATCAAAAAAATTTATTTAAATTTAAAATTAAATAATTACTAATTTATAATTAGTCTCCTTACCTTTCATGCTAATCCGAAAAACGCGGCTCAGGGATATTGATCACCTACACAATAACATTCAGAATTATTGTCATAAACATAATAGCTAATATTTTAGAACTCAGGCTCAATTAATTAACAGTTGGTTCCAGTGATTCTGTTTATCTTGAAGTCCAATTGAAGGAATTAGGCTTAATTTGAGGAATTAGGTTTAATTTGAGTTTAAGCTCAAGAAATTGGTTCAATTTGTATTTTGGTTAACCAAACCAAGAATCTAGTTCACTAATTTAACTAAAATCAAGACTTGGGTTCATTGATTTAGTTCTAAATCAGGTTCTGGTTCATTGGAATTGGACTAAATTCATATTTGGCTCACTGAACCAAGCTTAATCCTAGTTCAAAGTTGAGCTCAAATAGATAGATTGATGGGTTGATCTTGCCGGCCTAGCTAATTTGGTTCCACGTTCAAATAGTTTTAACGGTACTAACATCCAAAAATTTAGGCCAAGAATACCGGTTCGGACCCATTTTGATAAAACCCATTAGAACTCGGCTCAATCTATTAGCCGGTTCACCCAGATCCATAGCCGCTCGCCACACTTGCTGGTTTAGAGATAATAGAAAGACTTTCGTCTTCCTCTTCTTGACCCCAACTTCGGAACCCTGGGCTTAGAACCCTCAGCACTTGGCCGGCCATAGCATCACTGGAGGGGGCTCTTAGCCTCGACCCAAGCCTGGCCTTGCTCCAATGAAGTGCCGACCCTTGGCTTGCCCTCACACACTACTCGGCATAGATGCCGTGGAAATCCACTCCTTGATCAAAGTTTCCAGCTATTTTGCTAGTGAAAACATGGACTTGGGGGTCAGCAACTAGGATCACGACCAAACCTCTGACCACGTACGGCCGGGTTTAGTCTTCGATGGAGATCCAACGGGGTCCAGGTGTACGGTTCAACACAAACGCACCTCGTTTCTTCTAAACAGAAGTAGAGCAACACGATCATTAATCTCCTAGTTTTGATGATAGCCAATCCCTTAGACCTAAAGACCAAAAACCTTAAGAAGAGGAAGGAGCGAAGGGACTTACCTGCTGAGTGTCGCTACTGGAGATGAAGAAGATCTTGGATCTGTGGAAGGAGTGGACGGTGATGAGTTGGCGTAATGGCCTCTTCCATGCACCCCGGCTCGCTTGCAGGCGTTGCACCCTTGCTCGAGGCCGTTACAACCATGCTTGGTGATAATAATTGATTTTCCTCCCGTTTTCGTTCAAAAGAAGATAATGGTCCAAACATAATAATTATATATACAAATAGTTTATCAAGATCTACTACTGTTTTAGCTATTGACTCTTTTGAAGCTATACAAATGATTTATCCAACCATGCTTAGTATAATAGTTAAAAATATAGTCTACTCAAAAATAAAAATCTTTCAAGATGAAACTAGATGCTGTTCTTTACAAAATTATACACATCTATATAATCAAGTTCGTGGTTCTCTATCATACACATCTAATAAAATTTAAATATTTAATAAAATATAAAAATATATATATATATATATATATATATATATATATATATATATATATATCAATCACTTTTGAGTGTAAAGTTTGATGGCAAATATTATTTTTATTTTATATGTTTTATCTCGTCTCTACCTTCTTACTACTAGTCAATTATTTGAAGATAGGTGAAAATTGATTTAGAATTGACTCATGTGAGGAATGACACATTCCTCACTATATTTATTAATATTATATAGAAACTATAAAGGTCTACTCTTAGGAAAGAGGGAAGGAAGCAATGAGGACTTACCTCATTGTCGGAGACCCGGATCGTGACGCGGAGGGGGAGCTATCAGAATTCCTCATGCTTCCATGCTATGGTTGCATAGGTAGGAGACCATCAACTAAGGAGAAAGGGTAAGCTTTGTTTTACACAACATGAATAAGAGAGAGAGGAGAAAATTTATCTATGAGACAATAAAAGTCCCTCACTCTATGCTATACTGGTGGTAGAGGGGAGCCACGCCAGTCGCAACCTAATTCTACCTATGCGTCCCTCTTAGATTATTCTTCAAATATAGAACAAGGATTTAGAAAAAAAATACAATTAGCAATGAAAGCAACCAGATGTTGACAAGTTTACGCAAAAAGCTAGCTGCAGAAATGATGTAAAGTGTTGAGGGATAAAATCGCATTACGTTAATAATCGTGCAAGAGGTTAGGATCAACCCTAACTCTCACTTGCTGTGCAATGCCCGTTAGAAATGAGTCAGCATTATACCTCGATGGATCGAAGCACTTTAGCCCCTCGATAAGCCAAGGATTCCCCGGGTGTGCCTCGCCAGCCGAGCTATCCCAGTGCCTTGGTCCTAGTCTGAGTGATCTATGTCTCTATGCCTCGATCCTAACCCGAGCGAGCCTAATCTCTCGGCCTTGCTAGCCGAGCTATCTCAATGTCTCTCGGCCACGCTAGCCGAGCCATCTCAATGTCTCTTAGCCTCGCTAGCCGAGCCATCTCAATATCTCTCGGCCTCGGCTCCCATCGGCCTCAGCCCAAGCGACCTCTATCTCTCGGCCCCAGCCCGAGCTATATCTACACCTCTGCGGAATCAAATCGTCCTGACGCTTGGCTTACTCCTTTGTTATACCTCAGTGGGCTGAGTCATCGGATGCCTTGGCAAACCGAGCCTTTCCATACCTCGGTGGATCAGGCCATTCTCTGTGATAGCCTTCTCGACCGTCGATCTACTAACTAACAAGATGTGGATCCTACCGGCCTCATAACCACCTGATTCAAATCAATCCTCTAACTAACAAGATGCGAATCTTACTGACCTCATAACAAACTGGATTCAAATCTAACGGCTTTCGGACCCACGATGCCTCCAAGGAATCAGGTAATCCTCTATAAATATGATAGTCTTTCGACTTCTCAGGTACGCGCGCTTGCATATTTGCCCACTCTTCATCTACCTTTGCTCACCCCTTTCTGCCATTAACGCTCTGCTCAGAGCTCTCGAAAGGCCACCCTGGAGAGACTCTTCAGCGGGAGCCTTCTCTCCATATTTGTTCATTGCTGATCTCTGCTGACTTGAGCGTCGAAGGGTCTTCCGTAGAGGGCCACCCCCAATGCCTTTCGCGTGAGGACTATTTTGTAGGTCCATCCAGGAGGGAGCCCACTCTGAAGCTCGACCGCGCCTGAGTCGGAGGACAAATTTCAGCAGCAATAAAATGGCGCTAGAGGTAGGGCCCTCAAGTCCCATAAACTTGTGATCCAAGAGATAAGGGTCTCGATCTTAAAGAGAACCCCTTCAATGGCCAATCGAAGAAAGGCTACTTCTGAAGCCCAGGACTAGGTCGCCTCTTAAAGACCTATATGGTGAGCAGTGTAGCGCCACCGCCACTACAAGTTGAGACTCCATCGCCACCGGCAGCCCCAATGACCCATGACTAGTTTGCCTCACTGGTCCAGCAGGTCCAAGCTCTGGCCCATCTGATCTAGGGGCGCTTTGAAGCTCCCCGTCCAGCTACTCCTACTCCGCACCTTCCTGAGGAGAATGCAGCCCCGTTCATCCAGCGATCTCTTCTTTTGGCCCGCATGGGGTTGCGGACCCCCCTCGTCGCCCTAAGGGAGCTGAGCCAGTCTCGTCAGGGGTATGTGGCAAGGATGTCCCTAGATCTCATGGGCCCGATCCCTCTCTCTGGTGTTCTTTCGTCACGACTCGACACCGTCTCAGTATTCTCCTCGCCCAGCCCCTCTTGCTATGCCTGAGGAGGAGATCCGCTGACAACTCCGAAGATGCGTCAGGAGTTGGACGCTGCCAAGCAGGCCCAGCCGCTTCAGCATAAAGTAAAGCAGGACATTCCCTTCTCCAAGAAGATTATGGGGGAAGTGATTCCCTCCCATGTCAAGCTATCCACCATCGAACCTTATCATGGATCCTCCGATCCCGACGACCACCTTAGTAGCTTCCGATCGATCATGATGTTCCATGGGGCATCAGATGCGATCCTCTGCCGCACCTTTCCTTTACCCTTAGGGGTCCGCTCGAACCTGGTTTAATGCCTTAAAACCAGGTTCCGTTGGTTCATTTGACGAGCTGAGCCGCCTCTTTATTAGCTAGTTCGTCAGCAACCGTCATCACCGGCAGAGATCTGACTCCCTCTCTAAGGTTAAGCAGAGAGAGGGGGAGTCCTTGAAGAACTATCTCGGCCATTTCAATATGGCCATGCTGGAAGTGGATCACCTTAACCATGAGGTGGCCATGTCCGTCCTAGCAAGTGGAGTGTTAAAGGAGAGTGACTTTTACCTAGCGTTGGAGGTCAGCTATCCTCCAAACCTCTTCGATATGATAGCCCTAGTGGACAAGTATGCCAGAGTCAAGGAATCGCGGAGGGCTGCCCGTGCCGAACTGGCAAGGAAGAAGGAGTCCAAGTGCTCGGACAGGCACCGATCTGCCCGCCAGCCGAGCCCACCTCGCCACCAAAGGGTTCCTCCGCCGCTGCCGAGGAACCGCACCTGGAGCCCACCTAGGAGGTTCAACTGGTTCACCCCGCTCACTGCCCCAAGGGCAGAGATCCTCATGGAGATAGAGCATCAACTCCCTCGACCGCCTCCTCTCCGAGGGAATGCAGCCCGGAGAGACCCCACCAAATACTACCGCTACCATCGGGACCATGGCCACGACATCGAGGAGTGCTGGCAGCTGAAGAATGAAATCGAGAGGCTCATTCAGCGGGGTAGACTGGACCAATTCAGGAGAGCGCCCGAGCCAAGAAATGAGGGTGACCGCCAGCCCGAGCCCCAGCAGCCTCCTCCGAATCCTCCGGTCGCTGGCCACATCAATGTGATCGAGGCAGTCGATAGTCCGTCGAGCTGGCGGACGATGAAGAAGGTTCAGCACCAAAGAGAGCGCGGACTGATGCGCTCTCCTTCTCCGACAATGACCTCCAGAAGATACAGTTCCTGCATGACGATGCATTGGTTGTATCTCTCAATTTAAATAATTATGATGTAAGCCGGATCCTTATTGATAGTAGGAGCTCTGTCAATGTTTTGTATCTCGATGTGTTTGCAAAGATGAAACTGCTCATGGAGAATCTCGAGCCGTGGACTCCACCCTAATGGGGTTCACCGGTGATGTTATTACCCCAGAGGGGGTCGTGACCTTGACGGTCCGTGCAGGAACTTGGCCTTGCGTTGCCACTGTTCACACAGATTTTCTAGTGACCAAACTTCGGTCGCCCTACAATGCAATCTTTGGGAGACCTAGCCTGATGTCCCTTGGAGCTGCTATCTCCATCCCGCATCTAGCTATGAAGTTCCCTACTAGATGGGGAGTGGGAGTAGTTCAAGGAAACCAAGCTATAGCTCGGTAGTGCTTCGTCACCAGCCTTCAGTCCAAATTGCCCGAGGTTGATGGGCTGGACGCTCGGAAGGATTTTGCCGAGCAACGGGGAGAACCAGCCAAAGAGCTGAAGGAGGTACCGCTGAACGAAGCTCGGCCCGACCAAACCATAAAGATCGGGTCGCAACTAAAAGGGAACCTCGGTTGGAGCTAATCGACTTTCTCCGAAGGAATGCTGATGTCTTCGCCTGGTCCGTTTATGATATGCCGGGGATACAACCCAGACGTTCTCGTCCACCATCTTAATGTGGACGAGATGTCCCAGCCCATAAAATATAAGAAAAGGAGCTTCTCCTCTGAGAGACAGAAGGCAATTGAGGAAGAAGTCGACAAACTTATCAAGGCAAATTTTATTCGGGAGGTAAACTATCCTATCTAGCAATCGAATGTCATCATGGTGAAGAAGTCGAACGGTAAGTGGCGGATCAGCATCGACTTCACCGACCTTAACAAAACATGCCCGAAGGATAGCTTCTCTCTCCCTCGGATCGACCAGCTTGCATATGCTACCTCAGGTCATCAGATGCTGACCTTCATGGATGCCTATTCGGGCTACAACCAAATCCGAATGGCGCCCGAGGATAAAGAGAAGACCGCCTTCATAACCGACCGAGGTACTTATTGTTACCGTGTCATGCCTTTTGGTCTGAAAAATGCAGGTGCTACTTACCAAAGGCTAGTTAACAAGGTCTTTAAGGAGCATATCGGCCGAAATATGGAGGTATATGTTGACGACATGCTGGTCAAAAGCAAAGAAGCATCCCAGCACATTGAGGATCTCTTTGAGAGCTTTACGACGCTTGAAAATATCGGATGAAGCTCAATCCAACTAAGTGCGCCCTCGGCATCAATTCTGGGAAGTTTCTGGGCTTCATGGTTTCTCAGCAGGGCATTGAGGCCAATCCGCAGAAGATTCAGGCCCTTTGACAAATGGCGCCCCCTGCATTCATCAAAGAGGTCCAGCGCTTGACTGGTAGGATCACGGCCCTCAACCGCTTCGTGGCTCGATCGGCCAAGAAATGCCTTCCTTTCTTTAAGGCTCTCCGATTAGCCAAGAATTTCCAATGGTCTCCCGAGTGTCAGAAATCGTTCGAGGACCTCAAGAGGTATCTCGGCTCTCCGCCCCTCCTCAGCAGTCCGAATCCGAGGGAAATGTTGTTTTTGTACTTAGCAGTTTTGGAAGGCACAGTTGGCTCAGTATTGGTCAGAGAAGAGAACAAGACCCAAAAGAGATATATTATATCAGCAAACTACTCCGAGATGCTGAGATGAGGTACACCCGGATCGAGAAGTTGGTTTTGACCCTGGTAACGTCGGTTCGAAGGCTGCGACCGTATTTTCAGGCACATTCTGTGACGGTCCTTACCGACCAACCCATCAAAGCGATGGTCCATCGTCCGAAGACATCAGGGAGAATGGCTAAATGGGCCGTTAAGCTAAGCGAGTATGACATCCGATACCAACCTCGCCCGGCTAACAAAGCTCAGGTTCTGGCTGATTTCCTCCTCGAATGTACTATCCCGGAGGATGGCTCCACTTCGGACTCCTCTGAGCACCCGAGATCTGATGCCCTGTGGCTTCTCTACGTTGATGGATCGTCTAATGCCAATGGCTTTGGCACTGGCTTAATCCTTACTAGCCTAGAGGGGGCGACCTTCGAGTATGGCATTCGCTTCTCCTTCCTAGCCTCCAATAATGAAGCCGAGTATGAAGCTCTGCTCACTGGACTCCAAATTGCTCGTGACCTTAAAGTGAAGAAGCTGAATGCCTTTACTGACTCTCAATTGGTAGCCGGTCACGTGCGGGGCGAGTTCGAGGCTCAGGAGCCGAACATGATTTGGTATCTTCAAGAGGTGCGGGACTTATTTTTTCCATTTCTCTGAATTTGAAATCATTCAGATCCTAAGATCCGAGAATGCACGCGCCGATCTATTGTCTTGGCTGGCAACTACAGAATCGATGGATTTTGAGCGAAAGTTTCCCCTGGAGATTTTGGAAAAGCCTAGCATCGCAGAGGATGACCGAGTGATGCAGGTCGAGGTCGAACCATCTTGGTTTGATCCCATATTTAAATATCTTAAAGAAGGGTCGCTCCCAGCCAACCGAAAGGAAGCAAGAAGGCTGAAATTGCAAGCCACCCATTATGTGCTGATCGATCAACTGTATAAGCGGTCCTTCTCCATGCTGCTGCTTAAGTGCCTTCGTCCATCCGAGACCGATTATGCCCTTCAAAAAGTGTACGAGGGAATTTGTAGCAACCATCTGGGGAGCCGATCCTTATGTCATAAGGTGCTGCGCTAGGGATATTATTGGCCCACCATGCAAAAGGATGCTGACGATCTCATCTGAGCTTGCGGCCCTTGTCAGAGACATTCTAATGTCCAGAGGCTCCCCTCTGCCAGTTTGGTCCCTATTTCCTTCGCTTGGCCCTTTGCTAAGTGGGGTATGGACATCCTTGGCCTTTTTCCCCTCGCCACTGGACAGAGAAAGTTCTTGTTTGTCGCCATTGACTACTTCACCAAGTGGGTCGAGGTCGAGGCAGTTGCCCAGATAACTGAAGCTCGGGCCAGGGACTTCGTATGGAGATATCACTGACAATGGCAAGTAGTTTGATAACCCAAAGTTCCGAGGTTTCTGCGATGAGCATGGGATCTGTTACCACCTCACATCGATAGGGCATCCGCAAGCTAACAGAGAAGCCGAAGTAACTAACCAGACCCTACTTCAAGGGATCAAGGCTCGGCTTGCCAGAGCCCGAGGAAAATGGGCGGACGAACTTCACCACGTCCTATGAGCCTACCGCACCACCCAGAGAATCCCCACTAGCGATACCCCATTCCGGATGGCCTTCGGCACGGAAGCCGTCATCCCTATGGAGATAGGGCTCCCTTCTCCGTGGGTGGAGAGCTACTCAGAGGAGGCTAATGACGAGCAGCTTCGCACCAATCTTGACCTAGTGGAAGAGATCAGAGAGAAAGCTCGAATCAGAGTAGCTGCATATCATCAAAGAGTGGCTCGCTATCACGCCTCCAGAGTCAAAGGGAAATCCTTCTCACCCGATGATCTTGTCCTTCGGAAAGCATCCATCTCTAAACCACTAGAAAAATGAAAGTTGTCTCCGAACTGGGAAGGCCCCTATCAAGTGGCAGAAGTCATCGGACCCAATACCTACAAGCTCCAGGATCTAAACGGGAAATCTATTCCCCGGACCTAGAATTCAGACAATCTCCGTATATACCATCATTAGGGTACGCTTTCTATAGACTTGCCCCATTTACAGCTTTGGCATCTTGTTTCTATTATCCACAGCATGATCGCTACAATCATTTTTTCAAAAAGTCATAATGAAAAATAGATGCTGCTTACCCATTCTCGGCACAACCGAGATATCTCCTTGAGCAGGAAATCTCCGTACCTCGGCTAGGTCGAGTTCTGAGCTAAATCTCCGTACCTTAGCAAGGCCGAGTCCGATTCCATGAAGCCTCGGTATGACCGAGTGCTCCCAGTATGGCTGGGAGCCGAGTGATCTGCAAGCCTTGGACCGAGTTCGGACAACTTACAAGCCCCGGTCGGGCCAAACGGCATAAAAGCCATGGTGCCACGTGGCGCACCGGGATAAGAAAATACACATCAGAGCGCACCGAGTGCACCCCTCGAGTCATTATGGAAAGAGATCTCCCTGTGATCTCGAATCAAGAGTCTTAAATGCTGAAAAATGGCATGCAAATCTTTGAGATATGGATGAGCCTGGGAAATCCCCGATGAAAAAGGTGTCCTCCCCCCCCCCAATGAAAGTCGGATGCTTGTCGCCCACGCAAAATCAACTCACCTTGAAAAAGACAATATGCCGACAGAGCAATAGAAAGACACAGAAGCCAAGTACTCCTTAATAAAGATACGTCGCCCAGGCCAAGATCTCCTACTTCGGCCTGGAACCGAACCCTCTACTATGCCTCGGCCTAAACCAAGACATTTCTTTTTTGGCTAAAAGCCGAGATAGTCTCCTTACTTTGGGAAAAACTGAGGCATCTCCTTTTGATTCGGTAAAAATCGAATGTTCCCTTATCTTCCGGTCTTGACTGAGATAGCTACCTTTGCCTCAACGCTCATAGGACGCCCCTTATGCTTCGGCAAAACTGAGCAATACACTACACTCCAACTAGAACTTATGAGTTCCACTTACCTCGACCAAAACGAGCACACCATACCTTGGTCTCGCCAAGATTAACAAGGATTCCCCAGGAGGATGGTTCATTTCGTAAGACACGAACGATAAGAAAGAACGTTTCGAAGGTGGCAGCGAGCACAAAAATTATGAAAATTCCTTTTCATTCATCACAAAAAGAGAAACAAAAAGGAAAAGAAAAAGATACATGAGCCCTCACTGGGGCTTGCCATCTTCTCCGAGCGCTGCCGAGCTCCCTCCACGCTGCAGAGCTAACTCGGCAACCTGTCGCTGGAGGGATGCTACTTGCCCCTCCAGCCGGCTGTTAGCCCGACGAAGGAGCTCGTTCTCTTTTATGGAAACAACCAGGTATTACTCAGCCGCCCTCTGGAGTTGCTTGCGGTCTGCGAGTAGTGACGCCAAGACCTTCCCATCAACGGTTACTGTAGTGTAGCTCCTATGGGGCCCCTCACGGCCATTGACGTCATTGCTTGGCGCTTCAGTCGATCGTCCCTCGCCTCCAGAAGCCATCTTAGTATCCAAAAATTTTGGAAGATCAGCTGAAAAGGTGATTAACGATGGCATCCTCCCCATCCGTATTTAAACTACTTCTGGTAGGTATCCCGGTCGCTCGAGCCATCAGCTCCAGTGCCACTACCACAGAAACTAGCCACGCATCATTGCCTCGGTGGGCGCTCATAGGAAACAAAGAATTGCACCCCCTTTACTGAAAAGGATCAATAAATAGCGGCGAGGCATTCAACAAGCACCCCTTCTTGGGATCAGACTCCCTTCAATCTATTGAACTCCTTTGGATTAAATATCCTCAAATAACATGAAAAGAGGAAAAAAGGCGCATAATAAAGAAAAGAAATCTTCATTGAATTCTTCCATGGAAGGCAGACAAAGAGAAAAATAATCCAAACTAGTCCTTAGCTATCAGGGCATGGGCCCGACCTCAGAGGCATCGACGGATGACTCTGGGGAAACATGGCTCGGTCCACCGACGTCGAAGGTGACCGATCGACGAGCCTCGGGCACCCCTGCATCGCTTGGATAGCTTTCCCCCCTTTTTTTGGCCGTCCATGCCCGAATCTACAGTTGCAATAAGAGGCGGGTTCATAAATCCTCGGCAACACCGAGTGACCTCCGTACCTTGGCGGGGCCAAATAAAATATGTTCCTTATGAAGCCTCGGCCAAACCGAGCGATATATTCCCTGATGCCTTGTCTATACCAAGTGGCATATTATTCGAAGCCTCAGTCAAGCCAAGTGATATATTCATGAACAAATCCCGATGTCTTAGCCGAACCAAGGGACACAACCCTGAAACTTCGACCTGATTAGGAAATCTCCCAAATACCTCGACGTCACTTGGGCGCCCTATGATACTTCGGCAGAAGTAAGCAACCTCCTTCTACTCAACAATAAGGTCGTACGAGCTATTTCTTTCTGAAGGAATACCTGCTTCGTTCTGCAAACGAGATCATGCTTACCACATGGGTCCACGGACCACCAAGGTCTACCTCTGACCTAAACAGGGATGAACATTTCCTCCACTAAGGACCAAACATTCGTCTTAGCAAAAACAAAGTAGCAAGAGCGCCGCCGAAATATGCTATGACACAAAAAAGCTTGTTATGGGAGTAGCAACTCTCAATATGATCACATCGAAAAAAGAAGCAGGTGCTAAAAGAAAAAATAACAAAACTTTCTTTATTTCTTCATCAATGAAAAGAGTTACAACCTCCTGAGAGGCATTACAAGGGCATCATAGCACAGGAAATACAAATAAAATAAAAACTCCACTGAACAACTTCGGTCGACGACAATGCCTACACATCAGACCCAAGAAATTAGGGGAATCACACAAGCTCTGTTGAGCCGATGCCAAAGAACAAACTGTCCACCTGCAGGTCCCCTGGATGGTTTGAGATATCCAAAAACGGGAGGAAGACCTGTGGATGCCGATGCTAGGGAGACATTCCCCCTGGGGGAGATGCTGGGCTACGGGTCGCACTGCTCTCCTTCCTCTTCACATGGTGAAAGATTCCCCGGTCGGATGAACTAAGGAATCCAGCCCGAGGGAGAAGGAAAAGTCCGCCCTTACCATGGGGATATGCATGCTTTACATTTCCGACGGTCCCCATGGCGAGTGTCGAGGGACACACAGGGAGCCCATACGTGCGCTCCCCATATGATCTCTGCGGACTTCCCGTACGCTCTCCATATGATCTCCGAAATTTCTCTCTTGAGGACAGTCTGCTCTTCAACAGCTTCTTCATCACCCCAGCTATCTGGAGGAAATCAACTTGTAAAAGGCAAGCTCATTCTCTCCACTCTCAACCTCAGGGACACAGACACCATGAAATCCTTCGTAGGAGAACAAAGTCTTGGGAGATAGCCTAACACGGCCCGCTCTCCCCATTTTATAGGCAAGCAAGCCCAGAGCGGTTATTAAAAGGGAAGCCCCGAAATTTGAAACACCCCTACCCCATTGCTACGTGGAAGGGCAAAAGAAAAGAATCACTTTCCGAAACGCACAATTGCGTTTCCCAACCATGACGAAAGGCAAGGGATCTCCCCCTGATCTCAAATCAAGAGCCTTAAATGCATGAGATCGGCTATAGGTCCTTGAGATATGGGCAGGCCTGGAAAATCCCCTTCCGAAAATGATGCCATCCAATGGCGATTGAATGCTTGTCATGTACGTTAAAAGGACCTGCATTGGAAAAGGCCAACGAAGTAAATGCTCATGACAAGGATGAAACGCTCTTCAGCAAAGCCGCTTTGTGTACCTCAGCTGAAAGCGTGCCCACCTCTTCGCTTCGGACAGGACAAACTATCTAACCTTGGCCCTAACCAGAATACCCCTGCAATTCTTGGCCATTTCAAGCTGAACTATCCTATACTTCGGTAGGACAAATTCCCTTACCCACTCTGAGCGGGACCGGAACCATATTCCTCAGCAGCACCGGGCCATTTTATGCCTCGGCCGAGCATGCCAATCTTTTCACTTTAGACAAACCAAGCTATCCTTATACCTCGGCCTCAACCGAGACGTTTACATAAGTCCGAACCAAACCAACCTAAGAGCACGAATGAGTTGTAATTTGCTCACGGTCGGAAGAAAACTTGAAATAAAAAGATTAGCCAAAAAAGGCAAACAAGTGGAGGCAAAAGACCCATTCATCGGAAATTTCAACCAAATTACAAATCTAAGAAGCGAAAAATACACAAGTGACCCTTAAGAATCAGGGGTTAGATTGGTCCCAGCAGCCTCCTCAGTAACATTCGGGGGGGCTTGGCTTGTTTTGCCCACTTCAAATATCATTGTTTCCTCGGCGGCAAGCTGAGAGTGTCCTTCAGGAGCCGCGGCCTCATTAGAACCCAGAATAGCATCAAGATCGATGTCTGAAATATCTTCATACTTAGCTTCTTCAGCCCTCGGGGTATAGGCCTCAAAGGGTTCCACATCCAAAAAGGAGAGGTCCCATTCCGGATGCTTCCGAGATATTTTGGTTCGAACCTCCTCCGCACCAAGCTGGAAAGCCTCGGCATAGGTTGCATCTTGTTCGCCCCGAAGTAGGGCAAGCTGCCTTTCAGCCTCAACAACCTAGCCCCGAAGTGAGGCAACTTGCTCTTCGGTCCCAGCGACCCGCCCTTCGAGCTCCGAGCTCCTTCGATGACTCGACGCCAGTTCTCCTTGCAGGCTTTCTAATTGACCTTGGCCCTTGAGTTTCACCTTCTCCATCTATCAGCATAGAGTTAGCCAGTGCATCAATAAGATAATAGGGGAAGTTAAAGAGACGACATCGTACCTCTTCCTCCTACCGGGCTAATCTCTTGGTCAACTCCTCGACCTCGCCAAAGGTCCTCAGCTTATCGGCCTTGACCTGCTCGATCCTAT
The DNA here is from genome assembly GCA_900491605.1 of Calamus simplicifolius. Classification (NCBI taxonomy): domain Eukaryota; kingdom Viridiplantae; phylum Streptophyta; class Magnoliopsida; order Arecales; family Arecaceae; genus Calamus; species Calamus simplicifolius. The sequence goes on from UESW01004869.1 coordinate 24,989, forward strand.
CCCTAAGATCGTCGATTCTTGATTGCCTGTTGTTAGCTTCTTCCATGGACTGGGAGAGCTCGTCATCGAGTTTGACCTTCTTCTCCTGGTGCCACTTAATTCTGCTATCCCTAGCGAGGACGCAATGCTGTAGCTACCAGATCTTCTCCTCCATCTCGCTGAGCATTTTATTCAGGTGATTCCTCTCCTCAGCAGCTTCTTTCCTCAGCCTGTCTCAACTCTCATCAAACTATTTTTTAACAGTTTCCATTTCTCCAGCATGCCTAGATTCGATCTACGATAGCTCCGAGCATGCTTCGTCATACCTCGTCCGGAGCCCGCATAGCTCCTTAACTTCAAGCCTCAACTTGGATGCATCATCGAGGGCGGCCTGATGCAGTCCCCTCGCCCTCGCCAAGTTCTCGTTGGCGATGTCCACAAGTCACTCAAGTTTATCTGACACCTCCGCTCGCAACCTGAGCTCAGTGCTGACTATTTTAGCCTGGGCACTGGCCCCTGCTGCCAGATTCAAGCGCCATTATAGTTCCCTAGTGATCAAAGCACTCTGTGAAATGAAACACAAATAAGAAAGCGCAATCAAGTCAACCTAGAAGGCACCCATTTCTCTGGAACAACAACTCACCCGGGAAGCGTAGGACCTAGCGAGCCCCATAAGGACGGAGTTGTCAATTTTAGGGAGAAGATGGACATCCTTTGCCACATTTCGCTAACCAAATGCGGCGTCGATGAGGTCTAGGTCCGCAAATTCATTTGCCGAGGGACCCACGCCTGGATACAATGCCGACCTCATCAGGGCAGCGAACGTCGCCTCGATGGCCGGGTCGAAACTACCGGGCTGCCTGTCTGAAGGACCGGGCAACCTTAGGAAGAGAAGCCTTCAACCTCCTGGCCTCCTTCAGCAAAATTCTTGCCTGAGATTCCACGGATACCTTGGCCAGCCCAGGCGCCAATCTTTCCGAAGCCTCAGTGGGAGAAGCTTCAGCTGGAAGATTCTTATCTTGTCCTCTCTCCTCGTTCGAAGTTTTTTCCTCGATCGCCAATGTCTGCTTTTCCCCCACATGCTCCATCGAGGCCTCAATCCTTTCACCAACTCCTCCAACCTCTCCAGGAGGAAGCTCTCTAGCAGAAGACTCCTCTCGAGCCTCCGTTACTATTGGTCCAACGTCACCGCCCCTTAATCCCTCCGAGGGAGGCCCTTCGATGGTAGGCTCATCCTGAGCCTCGGCGATTGCAACTGCTCCCACCTGTTCTTTCTTCGGAGACATCTTCTCGCTCGGAGGAGAAACCCTTAGGATACCGACCTCTGTCGAGCCTGTCAATAGCTCATTTCCAGGAGAGGGGACTGCTAGACGAGCACACGAAGTCTCGTTCGGGCTGTCCACTATCTTCACCACCAAAGGACAAGGGATCTCAGTAACCTTCCCAAAGTCCTCCTCTGCTCTCTGCTTCTCCATCATGACTATCGCTTCTTCCCTCAACTAAGGGAACCCCTCTCTCACTATCGACGCTCCCACATTCTCTTTCTTCGATGGTAATTAACGTGGGCTAACCTTGACTCACCCGGCCTCTGGCGAGTGCTCTTCAGAAAGATAGACCTTCTTCTTAGGCTTATGCCTTTCAGCACTACTAGTCTCTCTCGGGCGCTTGCCCAACTCCTTCTTTATACGACTCGTTAGTGCAGATCTCTTGGCTGCAAGCACAGTGGATGAACGATCAGACCGAGATATACTTGCTCGAGTGAAATCAATGAAAAGGAAAAAAAGAAAAGGACTTACCTTGTATGTCGATGGGGCTAAGCCCGGTGCCAAAAGGGCCTCCTCCGAAAGTAAGTCATTAGCCGAGAACACTCGGCCATCACAAAGGACCTCTAGGTCCTTCTTCTTCTGTTTGGATAGGGCTGGATGTGTTTTCATATCCCTGACAAAAGCTTTCCCATCCTCGCAGGAAGTCGAAGCCGATGTTCCCCTCGGCAATAAAAAATTGGACCTTCCACTCCTTTATGGACGACGGCTTATCCATGATCATCTTGAATGATCTCCGAGGTCCGATATAGGACCACTCTGAGTTTCTCCCGAACATCAGATGTAACAAGCACGGAACAGGGGAAGAGTCGCTGTTACCTAAACTCGGCTGCACATCGAGATAAACTCGATGATACATCGCCAACTGTTAGGAGCCATCATTGTCGAGCAGATGTTGTAAAACCTTATGATCTCCTTTGCCATGGGATGAAGGGAAACCGGAGGCCTACCTTCAGGCTATCTTCATAAAGAAAGATCACATGCTCCAGTTCTTGCGAGACCCTATGCTCGGGCTCCGGCAACCGCAAAAGGATATCCGAGGAAATGCCATACTTCTGATATTTTCCCCAAATCCTTGGTAACAATCTATGAAACTATGTCGCTAGGACTCACCATGCTGTTGGTCGAAAGAGACACCGAGCGAGGTTACAAAGGAAATAGGGGAACAAGATTCTCTGAGAAGAAACGAAAGAGCGCTGCGAATGGGAATGGCGCTGTTTCAACTTTATTTTTCCCCAAAGAAAACCGCTTAAAGAGAAGATAAGGCATCTTAATCAAGACATCCGGAACCGCCGTTGCAGGCACCATAAAAATTGGGTTTTGCTACGTGGCACTTTCCCAACCGTTGCCCCTAAGAAATGATGGATTCATCCCGTAAAGGCACGGCGGCTGTGCAACATTAATTAGGGCATCATTGCGCTAGTTGTCAAATCCAGACCCTTCCATTCAGATCGTGCCACCTGGAGCTATACTCCCTACACCCGAACCTACGCTTTGAACTAGGGAGTGGGGGGCATGTGTTGAGGGGTAAAATTACCATTACGTTAATAATCGTGCAAGAGGTTAGGATCAACCCTGACTCTCACTCGCTGTACAATGCTCGCTAGAAATGAGTCAGCCATTATACCTCAGTGGATCGAAGCACTTTGGCCCCTCGACGAGCCAAGGATTTCCCGGGTGTGCCTCGCCAGCCGAGCTATCCCAGTGCCTCGGTCCTAGTCCGAGTGATCTCTGTCTCTATGCCTTGGTCCTAGCCCGAGCGAGCCTAATCTCTTGCCTCACTAACCGAGCTATCTCAATGTCTCTCAGCCTTGCTAGCCGAGCCATCTCAATGTCTCTCAGCCTCGCTAGCCGAGCCATCTCAATGTCTCTCGCCCTCAGCTCCCATCGGCCACAACCCAAGCGACCTCTACCTCTTGGCCCCAGCCCGAGCGATATCTACACCTCTGCAGAATCAAACCGTCCTGACGCCCGGCTTACTCCTTTGTTATACCTCGGTGGGCTGAGTCATCGGATGCCTCGGCAAACCGAGCCTTTTAATACCTCAGCAGATCGGGCCATTCTTGTGATAGCCTTCTCGGCCGTCGATCTACTAACTAACAAGATCCGGATCCTACCGAACTCATAACCACCTGATTCAAATCAATCCTCTAACTAACAAGATGCGAATCTTACAGACCTCATAACAAACTGGATTCGAATCCTAACAGCTTTCGGACCCATGATGCCTCCAAGGAATCAGGTAATCCTCTATAAATATGACCATCTTCCGACTTCTCAGGTACGCGCACTAGCATATTTGCCCACTATTCATCTACCTTTGCTCATCCCTTTCCGCCATTAACGCTTTGCTCAGAGCTCTCGAAAGGCCACCATGGAGAGACTTTTCAGCGGGAACCTTCTCTTCATATTGTTCATTGCTGATCTTCGCTAACTTTAGCGCTGGAGGGTCTTCCGCAGAGGACCACTCCCAATGCCTCTCGCGTGAGGATTGTTTTGCAAGTCCGCCCAGGAGGGAGCCCACTCCGAAGCTCGACCGCGCTTGAGTCGGAGGATAGATTTCAGCAGCAACATAAAGTATGGATGAAGTAAGGCAAGGTGCATGCCGACCATTTGATTGAATGAGATGGATACAAGATCCGGTTTAAGCTCTTTCAAAAGTGATAGATTAGAACAACAAAAATTGTGTTTTCAGATTTAAGAGTTGTAATGCATAAAATATTGGTCAAGAAACTAGAGCCCTGATGACTCAACTGACTACAAATGAAAATGGGTCAAGGTAAGTTTTCTAATTAGGTGGATAAATATTATGTTAATTTTAAATTATTTAAAAAACACTTTATATTAACATAATAATAATATTTTTTTATTGTAGAATTGTCTATGTGCCTTAGATGGAACATACATTAAATGCAAAGTTATTGACATTGACAAGTTTAGGTATAGAACAAGGAAAGATGAAATAGCTATGAATGTTTTAGGAGTTTGTAGTCAAGATATGAAATTTATCTATAATTTACCTAGATGAAAATGATCAGTTGCAGATGGTAGAGTATTAAGTGATGCATTTTCAAGGCCAACAGTTTAAAAGTAACCCAAGGTAATAGTTATAGTTATTTAAAACTTATTTTCATTTATATATTGAACTTATTTTCTAACAAGATTTTTATTTATGTTAGGTTTTTATAACTTATGTGATGCTGGATATATAAATGGAAAAGGGTTTTTAACTCTATATAGGGGTCAACGATATCATTTGAATAATTAGAGACAAAATCTTCAACCAATAGTACCACAAGAATACTTTAACTATAGGCACTCATCTGCTAGAAATGTTATCGAAAGATACTTTGGTTTTCTTAAAATGAGATGGGCAATTCTTAGCAAGAAGTCATTTTTATCTAGTAAAAATACAAGCAAGAATCATTAATGTGTGTGCTTTTCTTCATAATCATATTAGAAGAGATATGTCAATTGATCCAATTGAAGATGAGATGCATGTTGTCCTCCTGATAGAAGAAAATAGCAAGGAGAAATGATTGATCATGTTATGAGTACAAATGCTTAGACTCAATTTAGGAATGACTTGCACAAGAAATGAGGGACCAATCCAAAGCTTGAGGAAATTTCTAATACTATTGCAAATTTTGATATGTATTACTATATATTTTATGTATTTGAGTCTTTTTTCATCATGAACCTTGTTGCAAATTTAATACGAGCCTTGTTACTATCATTTGAATATGGATGCTTATTACTGCTATTTTTAGATTGTTTATCTTTATTCAACTTATTATTATTGTTATTTAAATTTGTAATATAAAAATCTATTATTTTTTATTTTAGGTAATTATCTTTTAGATATGGATGCTTTTTAAGTCAAAGGAGAAATCAGGGAAGAGGGATCTCGGCCCGGTAAATGGGTTGAGGAAGAAGGGAATAAAATCTGCGCCAGCGAGGAACAGCCATCCAAAGGAAGAGCTCAGGCAGCACTTACCCCGACCCCGAGTGTGGTCGGAAACTTGAGAGAAGTTATGTTTGCGGGTGGTGGCGATGTCGATAAACGAGCCGAGGCCGGTATCGGGCTCCAGTGGTAGCATCACGAAAGGGGGCTGAAGGGGGAGATGGCGTGGGTGAGGGGAAAGAACAGCGAAGAGCCACCTGCAAGTGGCTCGGAAACGAAGGTATGCAGCGGCGCTCTTCCCTAATAGGCTGACGTACTCGAGGATCTCCGGCAGGAGCTTGGCGTCTGGGGGCACCGTCAAGCTCGTCATGGAGGAGCTGCTTCCCCGTTCTCTCTCCATTGCGAATGTTTCACGTATGGTGCTTGGGTTCATCGAAGATGTTCGGGGGATATAAAGACAGAGAGTCGCAATGCGTAACGCGTTGTGGTCAGAGAAGTGGCAGCAACATTCCTACACGCGTCTCGGTTGTATGGGGGTGGAGGGCTGTCCTTTGGAGTTTGGACATGAAGTAACAACACCCGCATGGCCGCCGTGACACTAGCGAACAAGTCTGGAGCGGGACCTAGCGGCTTTACCCAGGAGTGGTGTACGGATTTGGTGGGCGCCGAAGTTGAGATGGACGTGAGTGTTGTGAAGGCATACCCCTGGTTTAAGGCAAAGCTTGGATCGACTACTGTTGTCGGAGCAAGTGCATCTTACTTGGGTTTTAACATCGGGCATGTCGGTGGGAGGATAGGCTGGATTCAGCTCTCAGTTTTTAGGCTGGCCGAGGCAAGAGGTTGAAGAAGTTTAAAAGATGGAACCATTTCCATGCCCTAGATTCTAATCTGGAATGTAACTACTCATATATATGGCACGTTAGGCACACAAGGCATCATAAGGCACCCAACAACAGAAGTTATCATTTATTTAAAAGATTATGAACTGGGCTACAGTGAAAATAAAACGGAAAGGAAATATATATACCTACTGACCTGTGCTTTAAGATTTGTGCTTTGGCAGCTGATTTCGTGATCTCAGGCAATCTTCGCCGTGCTCCGGTGACGGACCTTACTGGGTAGTGGGTAATGGAGAACACTATCCCCCTACTCCTTCTGCAGTGGATGGAGCTAATAAGGTGGATCGGGCGCCGTGAAGACGGGCTGCTGAAATACATTTTGTTTGGGTCGCTCTATCCCCTTCTTTGACAAAGGTGGCGGAGCTGGAGAGGCATTTCTCGAAGGTAATCCAAGTGCCTACAGAGACTTTGGAGGTGGAAGCTTCTGGATGATAGAAGATGGCCATCATAGCATGAAGCTTCCACCGTTGGGTTCCACTGGATGTAATCATCCGTGAGTTCCAGCAAGCTGAAATTTCTGGTGAAATTAATGTTGTGTGCCTTGCTCATAGGTGCTATATCTTTAAATTCTCTAATCACAATGCTAAGGAGATGGTCCACGAAAGGCTGTGGATAGCCAATGGTCAACCTATTGCCACAGAGGAATGGTCATCAGAATTCATTCCGGTGCCTGATTCTATGGCAACGACCCTGCTCTGGGTAAGGCTTCCTAACCTGCCATAGGAATTCTGGGCGGACAAGATACTAAGCACCATCCTCGCACCAGCAAGCCACTTTGTTTGCTCTGATTCCTCCACCAAAGAGAAAAATAGAGGAGGTTTTGTCCAAACCTATGTACGGATCGACTTGCAACGGCCCCTTCGGCCAGGAGTCATGGTTAGGGGCAGCCGAGCTCCCTTCTGGAAACAATACACCTATGAACACCTGGAAGGAGTTTGTCATAGATGTGGCTCCTTGCATCTTAACGGTTCCTGCTCCTTATTGCCGAAGGTTGAGCCATCTTTGGTAGGCTCCAAGTACAATCCTTGGATGGTGGCTCTGAGACAGCTAAAACCTCCCCAAGCCCTAGCACCGGAGATGAGGAGGAAGCCCCAAACCATATCTAACCTTGGCTTTGCTCCTTGATCAGCGGACGGGTGGCAAGAGCCGGTGAGAGTTCCTCATCGGCTGCCCAAGAATATCATTTTGATGATTGAAGCCCCTGCTTTAGCTTCAGCTCAGAAGTCAGCGGAATTGAACAAGGAAAATCAGGTTGAGGGTGGCGTGCCAATGGAAATTGGGTGTGCTAGGCTCTCTGGAAATGATACTGAGTGTTGACCCAATTATTGATTTTGATGATTAACAAAAGATATGAGTATATTCACTATGTTTCTGACAGATTTAATAAGTGTTTCAGGGATTAAAAACATTTAATCAATCCAAAGGAATAAGTTTTGAATCAAATTTTAAAGGAATTTTTTAAAGTTCAGAACTTAGAGTCGACACCCAAATAGTTAGGAGCCGACCCCAAGGCGTATCATAAGATTTCTGGATTTTGGCACGGTCTGGAGTCGACACCCAGAGTTTCGGAGCCGACTCCAACCTGAGATACAGAGAAGTATATTCTGTTTCAGTTTTTGGAGCCGACACCTAGAATTCGGGAACCGATACCTGAGTTTCTGGAGCCGACTCTAACATGAGAACAGAGAATGTGTTTTTATGGATATTTCTGGAGCCGACACTCTTGAATTTCGGAACCGACTCTCGAAAGCGATGAGCCGACACTTAACTTTCTCGGAGCCGACTCCTCAACAACTTTTTATTTGCTATTTTTGGACACCCGATCTGGAGCCAACACCTGAAAAGTTGGAGCCGACTCCAACCTGTGAAGAACGGATTTTTAATTGTCAGAATGGACTCCAACGGTAATATTTTTTTTACCTAATCTCTAACGGCTATTTTTCTTTGTGTGTAGAAGTATTCAAGCATCTCATAACGGCTATATTTTTCACCTAAACTTGGATTAAGAGATCTATAAAAAGAAAAAAATCATCCGTTTGAAAAAGTAGAGAACAGAGAGAGAAGAGACTGAAAAAAAAATCCAAAAAATCTTAAGAGAAAAATCAAAGAGGAAAAGACTCAGAGCTCAAATCCATCAATCCCAGAAAGTTCAAAGAGAAATCCACAAGCTTCTCAAGATCAAATCAAGGAGATTTTCAACGTTAGAAGAAAGAAAGCAAAAGCCCCAAATCCTCAACTTCTCAACTGCAACTTTGAGTGAAGAATATGAGCTGAGGTCCTGATTCAATCTTTCAAAGGAGAAGAGAAAAAGAAGAAAAGCTTACTTTCAAAATGCTTCATTCAGTCTTTCCTATCCTTGTTTATTTATTTGCATATTTGCTTATTTAAGGAGCTGTTTTGTATTCTAAACTCTATTTTCCATTTGAGTTAGCTAATTCAATCAGGGGATTAAAATAGTGGAGGTAGTATACCTCGAGACAAGCTAAGAATAGCTTGTGTTTGGGTTTTGTGCTAGTGAGCCTGGTAAAACCAGCTGGGTTCGTTGTGATCCCAGGGGAAACAATAAGTTTTGAGTTGTGAGCTTGTAAAACAACTCGGCTATAATCAAGTGGATTATAGTATGGGCCCAAGTGCTACTTGGGAGTGGATATAGGTGTTGGATACACCAAACTACTATAAAATCTTTATGTTTATCGTGCTTTGTCTCTTTGTCTCTCTATCTCATTTGTTTGTGCTCAGCACTTATCTATACATTGCACTTAAGCACTTTCATATCAGAGCACTTAGTTTTAAAGAGCTAATTTTTTTTTAGAACCCAATTCACCCCCCCCTCTTGGGTTGCCATCTGGGCCAACAATTGGTATCAGAGCTTGTGCTCATTGTTTATTTAATCAAACGATCAAGAGCTAAAGATCCAAATGGTAGCTCAAGCTGGATCTTCATTTGCTGAAGTTCACTCTACAAATAGACTCCTTTATTTAATGGTTCAAACTATTTTTATTGGAAAGCTAGAATGAGAATCTTTATCCAATCTTTAGATTATGAACTTTGGAGTGTAATCACTAATGGACCAAGCACACCCACACACTTAGCAGATGGTTCAATGGTTCCTAAACCCGAAAGGGATTGGAATGAGAATGATAGAAAAATGGCTCAGCTCAATGCTAAGGCCATGAACGTTTTATATTGTGCTTTAGATGCTAATGAGTTTAATAGAATTTCTACATGTATTTCCGCAAAAGAAATTTGGGACATATTAGAAGTTACCCATGAGGGTATTAATCAAGTCAAAGAATTAAAGATTAATATTCTTGTTCATAAATATAAATTGTTTAGAATGGAACAAACTGAATCTATAACCTGCATGTATATAAGATTTATTGATATTATGAATGGTTTAAAGAGTCTTGGCAAGACCGATACTAACTCTGAATTGGTTCGTAAAATTCTTAGGTCTCTTCCAAGGTCATGGGAAGCAAAGGTGACTGCAATCCAAGAAGCCAAGGACCTCAATACCTTACCTTTGAAGGAGCAACTTGGATCACTAATGACCCATGAGTTGACCATGAAACAGCATATAGAGAAAGACGTCAAGAAGAAGAAAACAATTGCCCTCAAAGCTACAGAAATTGAAAAGAGCAGCAGTGATGAAGAAGATAATGATGATGAGAAGACTGCACTCCTTGCTAAGAAATTTAAAAGATTTATGCAAAGAAGGAGACCCTTTCACAAGAAAAAATTTGAAACAAAGATGGAAGGTAAAAAAGAAAAAGAAAAGGACAAGGATAAAGAGAAAGACCCTCTCATATGGTATGAATATAAGAAATCGGAGTACTTTAGATATGATGTCCTCAATTGAAGAAAGCCTCCAAAAAGAAGAAGAAGGCTTATGTTGCAATATGGAGCGACAGCGAAGAATCCTCATCCGAGGAAGAACAAAAGGAAGTTACAAATATTTGCTTTATGGCAAAAGAAGATGAGGTAAGTACTGGAACTCATGACTTTACTTGTGAAGAGTTATTTGATGCATTTAATGAATTAGTTGATGATTTTAAAATTTTGAAAAAGAAAAGCAAATCCTTGAGAAATGAAAATTTAAATCTTATTAAAGAAAAAGACAAACTAATTCATGAAGTTGAAAAATTAAAATCTGAAAATAAAATTTTGATAAAAGAAAGAGAATCAATTTCCAATGAAAATATTAGTTTAAAGAAGGAAGTTGATAAATATAAAAATATAGTTGATAAATTTACATATAGTTCTGAAAAACTTAATTTGCTATAAGTAATCAAAGAGCTGTATTTGATAAAGCTGGATTAGGTTATAGGCCTAACAAGAAACAAAAATATGTTAAAAATTTCTTTAGAAAAGAACAAGATAAAAATAATGTTTCATGTTATTGATGTAACAAGAAAGAACATAAAGCCTATGAATGCAATTTTAGAAAAAATGATAAGAATTTAAGTATTAAAGGAAAGAAAATATGGGTTCCAAAAGAAACAATCTTCATTGCTACTAACCATGAAGGACCCAAGAAAGCTTGGGTACCTAAACAGAGAGTTTGATCATTTTGCAGTAGTGTCTTGCGGCTAAAAGTTTAAAACGAAAGTGGTATCTTGATAGCGGCTGTTCAAGGCATATGACGGGTGATAAGGATCAATTCATCACCCTTGAGGATAAAAGAGAAGGAGTAGTAACCTTCGGAGATAATGGCAAAGGTCAGATTATGGCATTGGTAAAATTTAGATAACTCCCTCCACTTTTATAAAAAAATGTTCTTTATGTAGGTTATTGTTTGATTAGCCAATTGTGTGATAAAGGTTTTAAAGTTTCATTTGAAGCTTCTATATGCACTGTCTCTAATCTTATTAACAATAGCATTATATTTACTGGAAGTAGAAATGACAATGTATATTTAATTGATTTAGACAATCTGTCTACTAGTAGTCATTGCTTAGTTGCTGATAATGCTAATGTAAATGAGGTTGGATGGTTGTGGCATCGTAGATTAGGTCATACAAGCACACACTTAATTTCAAAATTAATTAGAATGGATTTGGTTAAAGGACTTCCAAAGTTAGTTTTGAAAATGACAGAATTTGTGATGCATGTCAATTTGGAAAACAAACTAGAAACTCTTTTAAATCTAAAAATGTTGTTTCCACTTCTAGGCCACTAGAGCTACTTCACATGGACCTTTTTGGACCTACTAAAACCACTAGTTTAGGAGGAAAGAAATATGGTCTTGTGATAGTAGATGATTATTCTAGATTCAATTGGGTATAGTTTTTGGCTCACAAGGATGAGACTTTCTCAAAATTTCTAAATTTTTTTAAAAAAGTCACAAACGAGAAAACAACACCATAGTGTCTCTTAAAAGTGATCATGGCACAGAATTTGAAAATCACTTATTTGAAAATTTCTGCACTGAACATGGCATTCATCATAATTTTTCTGCACCTAAAACACCCCAGCAAAATGGAGTTGTAGAAAGAAAGAATAGAACTTTAGAGGACATGGCCCGTACCATGCTATATGAAAGCAACATTTTAAAATACTTTTGGGTGGAAGCTATAAACACGGCATGTTACATCCTTAATAGAGCTTTAATTAGGCCAATTCTTAAGAAAACTCCTTATGAATTATGGAATAATAGGAAACCAATCATTAATTATTTTCATGTATTTGGTTGTAAATATTTTATTCATAATAATGGTAAAGATAATCTTAGAAAATTTGATGCAAAATCTGATGAAGGCATATTCTTAGGATATTCAACAACTAGTAAAGCCTTTAGAGTATTTAATAAGAATTTATTAATTGTAGAAGAATCTATTCATGTAGTTTTTTATGAATCTCTAGCATCAAGTTCAGAAAAGGTTGATGATGAGGAAGATACAAATTTGCTGGAAAGAGATATTGAAAAATTAAATATAGATATATCTTCAGATCATGAACAAGAAACTAAAGATGATGATTCACCTAGGGTTGATGTTATTGATACTAATCATAATGACGTAGATCTTCCTAGAGATTGAAGATATGCCTATGGTTATCCAAAGGAACTGATTATAGGTGATCCATCTTAAGGTGTAAGAACTAGATCATCAATGAGAAATATCAATAATCATCTTGTATTTGTATCTCAAATTGAACCTAAAACTATTGAAGAAGCTAAAAAAGATAGTAATTGGATGCTAGCTATGCAAGAGGAATTAAATCAATTTACTAGAAATAATGTATGGTCCTTAGTTGATAGACCTAAAGGTCATTTAGTTATAAGATCTAAATGGATATTTAGAAAAATTAGATGAAAATGGCATAGTAATTAGAAATAAAGCTAGATTAGTTGCAAAAGGATATAATCAAGAAGAAGGAATTGATTTTGATGAAACCTTTGCACCTATAGCTAGATTAGAAACAATTAGATTATTACTTGCATTTGCATGTCATATGAACATCAATTTGTTTCAAATGAATGTTAAAAGTGCATTTTTAAATGGTTTTATAAATGAAGAAGTTTTTGTAGAACAACCACCTAGTTTTGAAGATTATGAATTTTTAAATCACGTTTTTAAATTACACAAAGCACTATATGGTTTAAAGCAAGCACCTAGAGCTTAGAATGATAGGTTAAGCAAATTTCTAATTGAAAATAATTTTTCTAGAGAAAATGTTGACAAAACCCTATTTTTGAAAAGAAAAGAAAAAGACTTATTAGTAGTACAAATATATGTAGATGATATTGTATTCGGTGCTACTAACAATCTTTTGTGTCAAGAATTTGCTAAGTTAATGCAGGGTGAATTCGAGATGAGCATGATGGGAGAACTCAATTTCTTCCTACGACTTCAAATCAAACAAAGTAGAGAGGGGATTTTCATCAACCAAACAAAGTACACCAAGAAAATTCTTAAGAAGTTTGGAATGGAATCAATCAAACCCCTTGGAACACCAATGAGGCCTTTATGCAAGTTAGACAAAGATGAAGATGGTAAGAAAGTAGATCAAAAGCACTATAGAGGTATGATTGGATCTCTACTTTATTTAACTACAAGCAGACTAGATATCATGTTTGTTGTCTATCTATGTGCTAGATTTCAATCAGAACCTAAAGAATCTTACTTAATTGCTGCAAAAAGAATACTAAGATATCTAAGTGGAACTAAAAATATAGGATTATGGTATTCTAGAGACTCAACACTAAATTTGATTGCTTATTCTGATTCAGATTATGCTGGATGTAAACTAGATAGAAAAAGTACAAATGGTGCATATCAATTTTTAGGAAGTAACTTAATCTCTTGGTTTAGCAAAAAGCAGAATTGAGTTGTATTATCTACTGCTGAAGCAGAATATATTGCAGCTGAAAGTTGCTGTGCTCAAATCCTCTGGATTAAGCGACAACTTAAAGATTATGGCATAATACTTGATAAAATTCCTATTAAATGTGATAATACAAGTGCAATAAACTTAACTAAAAATCCAATCCAACATTCAAGAACTAAGCACATTGAAATTATATATCACTTTATTAGAGAACATGTAGCTAATGGTGACATTTGTCTTGATTATGTTTGTACTGAAGATTAATTAGCTGACATATTTACAAAACCCTTAAGTGAAGAAATATTTTGTTATCTTATAGGAGAGTTAGGGATTTGTGACCCTTTGGAATGACTTTGAAATCCCTAAAGATTGTTTATCTAGAATTCAATCAATTTCTTGAAATCTCTTTCATGATTTTAAGGACGATTTATCTCGACCTTTGAACAATTTGATTCACCACTTCCCAAAGATTTTATCAAAAATTTATTAATTTCTTTTAACAAGCTTCGAATCTTTGAAACTCTCTTATTTTCTCTGAAACTGTCAGTGGAGTTGACACCTTGATTTGTGGGGTCGACACCTTGTCTGTGTCGCTCTCGGTCTGAGACCTTAGAGCCAACACTCTCCTAAGTGGAGCCGACTCCAGTTCGAGCACTGACTGTGTTAGCGACCTGAAGCTGACACCTCGCTTTGCAGGAGTCGACTCCAAGTGGTCCTAGGTTAACTTATCTAAGGCAGAGCCGACTCCTCATTCATTTCAATCGACTCCAAACCTCTCCAAACTCTCTCCAACTCTTCCTAAAACCTACAATCCCTCAAATTAACCACCCCTTAGCTCTCAATGGCACCCAAATGTAGGGGATCCATGGTTGGTGAAGCGGTGATGACTGGGAAACGTACAGTGAGGCGTCCTACGAGACAGCCTTCACCAAGCTCGTCGTCCTCCTCATCATCCACACCGAGTGCTACTCCAAGCCCCTCCTCACCTCAAATTGACACTTTGGCAGGCCATGTAATCACAATGGGTAGGAAAGTAGACTTTCATTTCTTTGAGGAAGAAGGTTTTACCATTGGGCGACAGTTGATAGAACTAGGTTGGGATAAGGTATGTTTCCTTGATTTACCTACTTATCCAGCCCTAGTCAAGGAATTCTATTTCAATCTGTTTAGAAGAGATGGAGGAATAGTTAGTTCAGTAAGAGGAAAAAGGATTTATATAACTTCAGAAATTTTAGGAAACCTTTTAGGGATTCCTATTACTGGGCTTGCTGGAAGCATTCACAGTGAAAGGTCAAATGCTTTATCAAGGATGCTAGGAAGGAAAATAACTGAATTTGAAGAAATTAGGGCGAACCAGTTGCCTCTTGAGTTAAGATTGCTTCACAATATATGTGGAAGGATTTTATTTCCCAAGACAGGCAGGTTTGAATATATCTCAGAGCGAGACATTATAATTATGGACAGTGTTTTGATTGGTCAGCGAATTAATTTGGCTGGTATGATGGTCTGGTATATGGCGGAGGTAGGGAATAAGAAAAGATCCACTTTACCCTATGGCATGATTTTAACTTTAGTATTCCAAATCCAGGGTGTTGTCATTTTAGAAAATGAACCCAAAAAGAATTTAAGGCACACAGACTACTATAGTTTAGCAACTGTGCATAGAATGGTATTTATGAAAAAGATGGAATTTGGGAAAGAAAAAGTCTCTTAGATGAAAGAGCTACGGATGTTGGAGCTACAACACCTTCTGAGGTAGGTCCTTCAGTGAGGCTTCCTTCATCAGAACCTAGCAGATCATCACCACCACCAGCACCTACTTCCATCCCTGCATCTGTACCAGTGTATGTTCCTTCTGTTGGTTTTTCTGATGTTTAGCTAGAGCAACTTAAAGGATTATTTAGCACTCACAAGGAAGAAATGAAAACTAAATTTGACAATAGTCTGATGAATTGAAGAGAAATGTTTTACTCTTTGGATGAGAGAGTTAGCAAAATTGAGTCCACCCTTGGAGCCTCCGCAGAATCTTTGAAGAATGATCTCAAGAATATTTTTGAAGAACTTAAAGAGATTGAAGGTAATTCAGAAACATATTCTGATACAATGCAGAGCTTCAAGATAAAATTGTTACTGCATGTGCATTTGTTGATAAAAGACTGAAGGAATTTGTCAGAACTCAAAGTGAAAGAATATGAAAAATAGTAGAAGAATTGCAAAGACTACTTAGAACTCATTTTTTATTATATTGTAATGAAGTTCCTTTGTTGTTCTTAAAACATATTGCAAAGACTACTCAGAACTCATTTAGTTTAGTTTGATGTTGATTTACTTTTTACTGAAATTTTGATGTAATGAAGTTTTTTCTATGTAATATGATGTTATGCTTGACTTTGTGAAGTATGTAATAAACTTTTTGATACTTAATGAATATCATTTGATCTTTGAATCATCTCTAAAATTTGTCATTTAATTTGACACTTCTTAATCTTTTTGTTGATTACAAAAAAGGGGGAGAAGGATTTGATATATGTATATGCATTGGAACGAAGAAGTCAATTGATATTTAATTGACTGTATATGGGGAAGAAGCTTAATTGACTTAAATTGATAATTCTATATGTACATTAAAAGGAAGAAGCTTAATTGACTTAATTTGATATGTACATTTTAATTGGTATCAAACACTGAACACATATGAGAAGTAATTGAAAGTTGTATATGCGTTTACTGTTAAAGGGAAGAAAAGATGTTAAAATAAGTATCATAAGGGGAGCTACTTCATTCAGAGGGAGCTAACCTATGAGAACTAAATATTTAAAAAATTTGATTTGAAATTCTTATTGTTTAATCATGCATATACTCAATGTTTTTATAATCATCAAAAAGGGGGAGATTGTTGACACAATTATTGATTTTGATGATTAACAAAAGACATGAGTATATTCACTATGTTTCTGACAGATTTAATAAATGTTTCAGGGATTAAAAATGTTTAATCAATCAAAAGGAATAAGTTTTGAATCAAATTTTAAAGGAATTTTTCAAAGTTTAAAACTTAGAGTCGACACCCAAATAGCCAGGAGCCGACCCCAAGGCATATCAGAAGATTTTTGGATTTTTGGCACGGTCCAGAGTCAACACCTAGAGTTTCAAAGCCAACTCCAACCTGAGATACAGAGAAGTGTATTCTATTTCAGTTTCTGGAGCTGACACCTAGAATTCAGGAGCCAACACCTGAGAGTTCAAGAGCCGACACCTGAGTTTATGGAGCCGACTCTAACCTGAGAACAGAGAACATATTTTTATGGATATTTCTGGAGCTGGCACTCTTGGATTCCAGAGCCGACTCTCGAAAGCGATGAGCCGACACTTAACTTTCTTGGAGCCGACTCCTCAACAACTTTTTATTTGCTATTTTTGGACACCCGATCTGGAGCCGACACCTAAAAAGTTGGAGCCGACTCCAACCTATCGGGAATGGATTTTAATTGTCAGAACGGACTCTAACGGTAATATTTTTTTTATCTAATCTCTAACGGCTATTTTTCTGTGTGTAGAAGTATCCAAGCATCTCATAACGGCTATATTTTTCACCTAAACTTGGATTAAGAGATCTATAAAAAAGGAAAAAAATCATCCGTTTGAAAAGGTAGAGAACAGAGAGAGAAGAGACTAAAAGAAAAATCTGAGAAATCTTAAGAGAAAAATCAAAGAGGAAAAGACTCAGAGCTCAAATCCATCAATCCCAGAAAGTTCGAAGAAAAATCCACAAGCTTCTCAAGATCAAATCAAGGAGATTTTCAACGTTAGAAGAAAGAAAGCAAAAGCCCCAAATCCTTAACTTCTCAACTGTAACTTTTAGTGACGAATTTGAGCTGAGGCCCTGATTCAATCTTTCAAAGGAGAAGAGGAAAAGAAGAAAAGGTTACTTTCAAAACGCTTCATTCAGGCTTTCCTATCCTTGTTTATTTATTTGCATATTTGCTCATTTAAGGAGCTGTTTTGTATTCTAAACTCTATTTTCCATTTGAGTTAGCTAATTCAATTAGGGAATTGAAATAGTGAAGGTAGTATACCTCGGGACAAGCTAAGGATAGCTTGTGTTTGGGTTTTGTGCTGGTAAGCCCGGTAAAACCAGCTGGGTTCATTGTGATCCCAGGGGAAACAATAAGTTTTGAGTTGTGAGCTTGTAAAATAACTCGGCTATAATCAAGTAGATTATAGTATGGGCCCAAGTGCTACTTGGGAGTGGATGTAGGTGTTGGATACACCAAACCACTATAAAATCTTTGTGTTTGTCGTGTTTTGTCTCTTTGTCTCTCTATCTCATTTGTTTGTACTCAGCACTTATTTAT
Organism: Calamus simplicifolius; assembly: GCA_900491605.1. Taxonomy (NCBI): domain Eukaryota; kingdom Viridiplantae; phylum Streptophyta; class Magnoliopsida; order Arecales; family Arecaceae; genus Calamus; species Calamus simplicifolius. The sequence goes on from UESW01004869.1 coordinate 42,777, forward strand.
ACATTGCAATTTGTTGACCCAATTATTGATTTTGATTATTAACAAAACTATTTGAGTATAAGATTTGAAGTTACTAATGATTTTGGTTAAGTTTTTCAGTTTATGATTTGATTTATTAATCAAAATCACAAGATAAATCAAGTTCTAGTTCGAATCTAATGTCAAGGTAAGATTGCAGACATTAGAGTCAACACATGGAATCTCAGAGTTGATTTTGGAAATTGGCACAGACTTAGAGTCGACACCTGTACTGTTAGAGCTGACTCCAATAGAAAGAATAGAACGATGGTTTTTCTGGCCATGACTTAGAGTCAACTCCTGGACTGTTAGAGTCGAGTCCAGAAGATTTTCGTGTCGACCCCAGAAAAGTCAGAGATGACTCCAGATCGAGCGGATTAGGGATTTTTGATTTAGAGCCGACTCCAGAAAAGTTAGAGTCGACTCCAGATTGTCAGATACAACTCCAGAACTGTTAGAACGTCTCTAAACTCTACTTTTATCTTTTTAATCCCAATGGCTGTTACCATATTTGGTTCTAATCCTTCTTACACTTGTTTCTAATAGATAGTTTTTAGCTATTTATGGATTAAGAATGATCTATAAGAAGGGGTTTCTGTTGTATCCGAAAGATAGAGACAACAAGAGAGAAAAATCAGAAAAACAAGAGTGAAATCCATCAGAAAATCAAAAGACAAAAGAGGGAAGATTTGAAAGGAAAGATTATACTGATTTTCCAAAAGAAAAGAGAGAGATTTCAAGTCTTCTTGGTTTCATTTTGAAGAAATCTCAAAAGAAGAAGCAAGCCCTAGTTTTCTAATCTTCTGAGCTTCAAGAGCATTCTAAAGGAAGATCCACTCAAGAGAAGAGGAGAAGCAAGCCACCAAGATCTACAAATCAAGCTTTGGTTCCTATCTCTTTATTTTTGTTCTATTATTGTATATTTGCTCATGGAGGAGCTTTTAAATTTGTAAAAATGTTATTATTTGCTGGGTCAATCAGAGGATTGATTTCGTTGAGGCTGTTAGCCTTGTGCAAGCAGTTTGCTTGTGTTGTAAGGTTGTGTGCTGGTGAGCCTTGAAAACCAGCTGGGTTCGTTGTGCACTTGGAAAAATAACAAGTTTGAGTTGTGAGCTTGCAAAACAACTCTACTGTAATCAGACTGATTATAGTGTGGACCCAAGAGGTACTTGAGAGTGGATGTAGGTGTAGGTACACTGAACCACTATAAAATTTTTGTGTTTGCAGTGATTGTTTCCTTGTCTCTTACTCTCTATCTTTGCATACTCTGTTTTAATTCGTATACATCTAAGTTTTCACTTCTGCTGGGGGATCATTTTTAAAAGGAGTTTAATTTTTGAAAAACCCAATTCACCCCCCCTCTTGGGTTGCTATCTGGACCAACAATTGGTATCAAAGCTAGTGCTCATTTGATTTAATCTAATGATCAAGAGTCAAAGATCCACATGGCAACTCAAGCTGGTTCATCCTTTTCGAAGGCCAATCTACAAATAGACCACCCTTGTTTAATGGCTCAAACTATGGTTATTGGAAGCCTAGAATGAAAATTTTCATTCAAGCACTTGACTATGATCTATGGAGCATTATAGTCAATGGACCACACACACCCACTGCTAGAATTAATGGCATGAAGATTCCTAAACCAGAAATGTAATGGGATGAACATGATAAAAAATTGGCACAACTTAATGCCAAGGCTATGAATGTTTTGTACTGCTCATTAGATGCAAATGAATTCAATCGTATATCTATTTGCATTTCTGCTAAGGAAATCTGGGATAGACTTGAGGTTACTCATGAGGGAACAAATCAAGTCAAGGAATCCAAGATTAACATGCTAGTTCATAAGTATGAATTGTTTAAAATGGATGCATGTGAATCTATTTCTGATATGTTTACAAGATTTACTGATATAGTTAATGGTTTAAAAATTCTTGGTAAATCTTATGATAATTTTGATCTTATGAGAAAGGTTTTGCGTTCCTTGCCTAGGACTTGGGAAGCTAAAGTGACTACAATACAAGAGGCAAAGGATCTAAGTACCCTACCCCTGGAAGAATTATTGGGATCCTTGATGACTCATGAGCTTCAAGTTAAGCAGCATATTGATGATGATGAGTCAAAGAAGAAGAGGACTATGGCTCTTAAGATTTCTGAATATATGGAAGAGCCTCATGAATCTGAAGATGAAAGTGATGATGAGGACATGACACTCATCAGAAGGAAGTTTAAAAGATTCATGAAGAAGAAGAAGTTTAAAAAGAAAAAACCCTTTGCTAGAAAAGATGAGAACAAGGGCAAAGAAAAAGAAGTTATCTATTTTGAACGCAAGAAGCCGGGTCATTTTAAATCTGAATGCCCACAACTAAAGAAAGGCATCCGGAGATTCAAAAAGAAGGCAATGATGGCCACCTGGAGTGATTCAGAAAGCTCAAGTTCCGAAGAGGAAGAGAAGAGTGAAATGGCCAATCTATGCTTCATGGCGGACAATGATGAGGTAAGTCCGAGTTTTCTTGATGACTTTACTTTCGAGAGTTGCATAGTGCTTTTTATGAATTGATGGATGATTTTGCAAAATTAAGTTCAAAGAACAAAGATTTAAAAAATCAAATGCAAAATCTATCTTTAGAAAATGAAAAGCATGTTGTAGAAAAAGAACTTTTGATGAAAGAAAATGAAAGCTTGAAAAATGAAGTTGATAGACTTAAACCTATAGTTGATAAATTTACTTTGAGTTCTATCAAACTTAATATGATTTTGGACAATCAAAAAGATATTTTTGATAAAGCTGGATTAGGATATAATCCACTTAAAAAGCAAAAATCCTTGAAAAATATTTTTTTACATACTGAAAAATCATCAAATATTACTTATTTTAAATGTGGAAACAAAGGACATATAAATCTTTTATGTGTAAAACTCCACATGATAAAAGAAAGATGATTTGGGTTCCCAAAGGAACAAAATTTATTGCATCTAACCATGAAGGACCCAAGAAGGCTTGGGTACCTAAAGTTAAGATATGAATATTTTGGAGTGTCTTGCAACCATCAGACTGAAAAGAAAGTGGTACCTTGATAGTGGTTTCTCAAGATACATGACGGGTGATAAAGATCAATTCATTACCCTTGAATCGAAAAGAGGTGGAGTAGTTACTTTTGGTGATAATGGTCAAAGCCATATCATGGGTATTGGTAAAATTCAAATTACTCTATCTACTCATATTGATAATGTTTTATATGTTGATGGACTTAAGCATAATTTGATAAGTATTAGCCAACTGTGTGATAAAGGTTTCAAAGTTTTCTTTGAAGCTTCTATTTGCACTGTTACTAATCCCATTGATAACAGCATTATTCTTGTTGGTAAATGTTATGGCAATGTATACTTAATTGATTTGAGTAATTTATCTCCAAGTAATCATTGCTTAGTTGCTAATAATTCTAAGATGAATGAGATTGGTTGGCTATGGCATCGTAGATTAGGTCATGCAAGCACACACCTAATTTCTAAACTACTGAAAATGGATCTAGTTAAAGGTATTCCTAGCTTAAATTTTGAAAATAATCGAATCTGTGATGCATGTCAATTTGAAAAACAAACAAGAACTTCTTTCAAATCTAAGAATGTTGTTTCAACTACTAGACCACTAGAGCTACTACACATGGATCTTTTTGGACCTACTAGAACCACAAGTCTAGGAGGAAAGAAATATGGTCTTGTGATAGTAGATGATTACTCTAGATTCACTTGGAATGTTTTTGGCTCACAAAGATGAGACTTTCTCAATATTCCTAAAATTTGTTAAGAAAGTCACAAATGAGAAAAACACTACCATAGTGTCTATTAGAAGTGATCATGGAACTGAATTTGAAAATCACTTATTTGAAAAATTCTGTTTTAAAAAATGCATACATCATAATTTTTTAGCACCTAGGACACCTCAACAAAATGGAGTTGTAGAAAGAAAGAATAGGACTTTAGAAGACATGGCCCGTACCATGCTATGTGAAAGCAACTTCCAAAATATTTTTGGGGAAAGCTATAAACACAGTATGTTACATCCTAAATAGAGCCATGATTAGACCTATCCTTAAGAAGACTCCCTAAGAACTATGGCAAAATAGGAAACCCAATTTAGGTTATTTTCATGCATTTGGTTGTAAATGCTTTATTCATAACAATGGTAAGAACAATCTTGGGAAGTTTGATGCAAAGTCTGATGAAGGTATTTTCCTAGGATATTCTACATCTAGCAAGGCATATAGAGTATTCAATAAGAGAAGCTTAGTTGTAGAAGAATCCATTCATATAGTGTTTGATGAGTCTTTAGCATCAAGTTCGGTAAAATTGATGATGAGGAAGATACATCTTTGATTGAAAGAGGTATTGAAAAATTGAATGTATCTTCAGATCAAGAACCTTTAGCTAAGGATGATGACTCACCTAAGGATGATGGTATTGATACTGCTCATAATGATAAAGATCTACCTAGAGATTGGAGATATGCTTATGGTCATCCTAAGGACTTAATCATAGGTGATCCATCTCAAGGTGTAAGGACTAGATCATCAATGAGAAATATCAATAATCATCTTGCATTTGTATCTCATATAGAACCCAAAACTATAGAAGAAGCTGAGAAAGATAGTTATTAGATGTTAGCAATGCAAAAAGAGTTAAACCAATTCACTAGGAACCAAGTTTGGACCCTAGTAGACAGACCTAGAGACCACCCTATAATAGGATCTAAATGGGTTTTTAGAAATAAATTGAATGAAAATGGCTTGGTGATTAGAAATAAGGCTAGATTAGTTGCAAAGGGATATAATCAGAAAGAAGGTATAGATTTTGATGAAACCTTTGCACCTGTTGCTAGATTAGAAGCCATTAGGTTATTACTTGCCTTTGCATGCTGCATCAATATCAATTTATTTCAAATGGATGTTAAAAGTATTTTTAAATGGTTTATAAATGAGGAAGTTTATGTTGAACAACCTCTTGGTTTTGAAGATCATGAATTTCAAACCACGTTTTCAAATTACACAAAGCACTTTATGGTTTAAAGTAAGCACCTAGAGCATGGTATGATAGATTAAGTAAATTTTTGATTGAAAATGATTTTTCTAGAGGAAATGTTGATAAGACTTTGTTTTTAAAAAGAAAAGAAAAGGATTTATTAATTGTTCAAATTTATGTTGATGACATCGTATTTGGTGCTACTAACAATCTCCTTTGTCAAGAATTTGCTAAGTTAATGCAGGGAGAATTCGAGATGAGCATGATGGGAGAACTCAACTTCTTTCTTGGACTTCAAATCAAATAAGAGAAAGCGGGGATTTTCATTAACCAAACAAAGTACACAAGAAATACTCAAGAAGTTTGGTATGGAATCTGCTAAACCTCTTAGTACACCAATGAGTCCCTCATGCAAGCTGGACAAGGATGAAGAAGGTAAGAAAGTAGATCAGAAGCATTGCCGAGGTATGATCGGATCACTTCTTTACTTAACTGCAAGTAGGCCAGATATTATATTTTCTGTTTGCCTATGTGCAAGATATCAATCTAATCCTAAAGAATCACATTTATTCGCTGTTAAAAGAATCTTTAGATACTTAAATGGAACTAAAAATGTAGGATTATGGTATTCTAGAGACTCAACTTTGAAATTGATTGCTTATTCTGATTCTGATTATGCTGGTTGTAAATTAGATAGGAAGAGTACAAGTGGTGCATGCCAACTTTTAGGAAGTAACTTAATCTCTTGGTTTAGCAAGAAGCAAAATTCGGTTGCATTATCCACTGCTGAGGCAGAGTATGTTGCAGCTGAAGTTGCTGTGCTCAAATCCTTTGGATTAAGCAACAACTTGAAGATTATGGTATCACACTTAATAAAATTCCTATTAGATGTGATAATACTAGTGCAATCAATCTAACTAAGAATCCAATTCAACATTCAAGAACTAAACACATAGAAATTAGACATCACTTTATCAGAGAACATGTTTCCAACAATGATGTTTGTCTTGAATATGTGAATACTAATGATTAATTAGCTGATATCTTTACCAAACCATTAAGTGAAGAAAGATTTTGTTATCTTAGAGGAGAATTAGGAGTTTGTGATCCTTTAGAATGATTTTTGAAACTCTTAAGGACAACAACTATCTAGACTTCATCAATTTCTTGAAAATCCTCTATGTTCAATAAGGAAATTTATCTAGAAAATTGATTCATTGTTTCCCCAATTATTAAGGAACACTTATCTAGAGTTTGATGTTCAATTTGATCAGTTTCAAATCCTTGAAATTTGAATTTTTCACTGAAACTTTTGTGGAGTCGACACCTTCAGTTTGTGGAGTCAACACCTTTATTTTTGATGTTTTGTCTGGGCAATTAGAGCTGACACCTGCTTCTGCAGAGCCGACTCTAATTCGGGCACTGACATTTTCTGGTTCGGAGCCGACACCTTGCTTTGCGGGAGTCGACTTTAAGTGAACCTAGGTCAAAATATAAAGGCGGAGTCAACACCTATTCGGATTCTATCATCTCCAAATCCTCTCTAGAGCCGTTCCAAACCGATTCCAACCCCTCCAAACCCTTCAAATCTCTTGATTACTCATTCCAATCAAACCCTATGGCTCCTAAAAGGTGTGCGATTATTGGAGGTTCGGCCGTTCCCACGAGGCATCGCACGATTTGAAAACAAGCATCGTCTTCTTCATCTTCTGCCATCCGAGAGGCTTCTCCACCATCTCCATCTTCTCCACATGTCGACCAATTAGTGGGTAAGGCTATCACAACCAAAAGAAAAGTTGATTTCTATTTCTTTGCTTTAGAGGGTTTTACTATTGGCCGTCAATTGAAGAAAATGGGATGAAAAAGTTTGTTCTTTGGATGTTCCTACCTACCCTGCCCTCGTAAGAGAGTTCTACAATGATTTGAGTAGAGGAGAGGGAGGTTTAGTAAGTTATGTTAGAGGAACAAGAGTTATAATCACTGCTGAGATCCTTGGAAATTTATTAGAGATGCCCACTGTTGGGATAAATGAGTATCAGCATGATGATCGAAGTGGTGCCCTATCTAGGATGCTTGGGAGAGAGGTATTTGAGTTTGAGGAGATTATGGCAAATCAATTGAACTTGGAACTCAAGCTGCTTCATAACATCTGCGGGAGGATCTTATTTCCCAAGATAGGCATATTTGAGTATGTCTCAGTGAGACATCTTGCTGATGGATTGCATCATCATCGGACAGCCAGTAAATTTAGCTGGGATGATGATAGGCTATATGGCAGAGGCAGCTACCAAGAAGAGATCCACATTGCCGTATGGTATGATTCTGACTTTGGTATTTAGAAGCCAAGGTGTGTTGATCATGGATAATGAGCCACTGAGGAACCTAAGGCATACAGACTACTACAGTGTCTCTACCATTCACCGTATGGGCTTCAGAAAGAAAAATGGTATTTGGATAAAAAGAGGACAGGAGGCCAGAGTTCAGGAGGCCAGAGCAGAGGACATCCCTGACCCATCTGTTGCGGGACCATCTACTGCCGGACCTTCAGAGGCTGGACCAAGCACATACTCTTCACCTCCACCTCAGACAGCATTTGTATCTGATAGATTTTCAGATGTGCAGATTGGTCAGTTCAAGCATTATTAGCTGAGTATGACAGTCAGAGGAGAGATGAGATTAGACAGATGAAAGATACATCAGACAGTTTAAGGAGGAGATCAATTCCAGACTTGACTTAATTTCATTTTCCATTAGCCGCTCTGCAGAGTCCCTTGGTTATGAACTTCAAAAGATTTTTGAAAGGCTGGAAGGGATTGCAGACAGATCTAGAGTTTATCTAGATGCTTCTGATCAATTAAGAAGAGATATGGATTTTGCTGTTACAATGATTGGAGATTGTCTTGAAGGTTTTAAGAAATCATAAAAAGATGAGATTATAGAAATGATAGGTCATCTAAAGAAAATTGTATACAAACATGTTTGATTGACCTTCTATTTCCTATAGTGATACCCTATCTAAGCCTATCCTACCCTAACCTGTTAGAAACCTAAGATTAGCTTTTCTTATTCTAGTTTGTATCTTAGGATTTCTAGCTTACTATACTTTGTTAGCTTGTATCTAGGATTTTCTAATTGATGTGGTACTTTACTGTGAATGTATTTTGATAGACTCATGTAATGCATCTTGAATTGAAATACAATTATGAAGTTTACTATCTCTATGTGTGAATGAACCAATAACCTCGCTCTGACAATTTACATTATTATTTTTAAACTCACCTTATTGCTGATAACAAAAAAGGGGGAGAGAAATTTGTATATACATAAAGGAAAGAGAGAATGAAAATAAAGGAGAGAGAGAAAGAAAATAAGGAGAGAGAATGAAAAAATTATATATAAGATTTCAAAGATTTCAATATGTTTTAATCAATTGGCATATCTCAAAAGGGGGAGAGAAATTTTGAGATGGAGCGAAATTTTTTAAAATTCTAATCAATTGGTATCAAATCGATTTCAATTTATTTATATGTACCTTGCATAGGGGGAGTTATTTAATGCAGGGGGAGCTTAATGATTTTTTGTGTAAAGTTAAATCATCTTGATTGCTATTTATAACAGAACTCAAGTATGTTTCTAAAGTTCACTTTGAAACTTGGCATCAAATTCTCTGTTAAGAAGTTTTAAAGCTTTAACAATGTCTATAACATTTATTTCAAATGAATCCTAAATGCATATACTCAAAGTTTTTGTCATCATCAAAAAGGGGGAGATTGTTGACCCAATTATTGATTTTGATGATTAATAAAACTATTTGAGTATAACATTTGAAGTTACTAATGATTTTGGTTAAGTTTTTCAGTTTATGATTTGATTTATTAATCAAAATCACAAGACAAATCAAGTTCTAGTTCGAATCTAATGTCAAGGTAAGATTGCAGACATTAGAGTCGACACATGGAATCGTAGAGTCGACTCCAAAATCGGCACAGACTTAGAGTCGACACCTGTACTGTTAGAGCCGACTCCAATAGAAAGAACAGAACGATGGTTTTTCTGGTCACGACTTAGAGTCGACTCCTGGACTATTAGAGACATCTCCAGATGATTTTCGTGTTGACCCTAAAAAGTCAAGACGACTCTAGATCGAGTGGATTGGGGATTTTTGATTTAGAGCCTCCAGACTCCAGATTGTCAGATACGACTCTAAAACTGTCAAAACGTCTCTAAATTCTACTTTTATCTTTTTAATCCCAACGGCTATTACCATATTTGGTTCTAATCCTTCTTACACTTGTTTCTAATGGATAGTTTTTAGCTATTTATGGATTAAGAAGGATCTATAAGAAGGGGTTTCTGTTGTATCCGAAAGATAGAGACAACAAGAGAGAAAAATCAGAAAAACAAGAGTGAAATCCATCAGAAAATTAAAAGAGAAATGAGGGAAGATTCAAAAGGAAAGATTATACTGATTTTCCAAAAGAAAAGAGAGAGATTTCAAGTCTTCTTGGTTTCATTTTGAAGAAATCTCAAAAGAAGAAGCAAGCCCTAGTTTTCTTATCTTCTGAGCTTCAAGAGCATTCTAAAGGAAGATCCACTCAAGAGAAGAGGAGAAGCAAGCCACCAAGATCTGCAAATCAGGCTTTGATTCCTATCTCTTTATTTTTGTTCTATTATTGTATATTTGCTCATTGGAGGAGCTTTTAAATTTGTAAAAATGTTATTGTTTGCTGGGTCAATCAGAGGATTGATTCCGTTGAGGCTGTTAGCCTTGTGCAAGCAGGTTGCTTGTATTGTAAGGTTGTGTACCGGTGAGCCTTGAAAACTAGCTGGGTTCGTTGTATACCCGGGAAAACAACAAGTTTGAGTTGTGAGCTTGCAAAATAACTCTGTAATCAGATTGATTATAGTGTGGACCCAAGAGGTACTTGGGAGTGGATGTAGGTGTAGGTACACCGAACCACTATAAAATTCTTGTGTTTGCAGTGATTGTTTCCTTGTCTCTTACTCTCTATCTTTGCATACTCTGTTTTAATTCGTATACATCTAAGTTTTCACTTCCGCTGGGGATCGTTTTTAAAAGGAGTTTAATTTTTGAAAAACCCAATTCACCCCCCTCTTGGTTGCTATCTGGACCAACACACTTAAGCACTTTCATATCAGAGCATTTAGTTTTAAAGAGATTTTTTTTTAGAACCCAATTCACCTCCCCTCTTGGGTTGTCATCTTGGCCAACACTGAGAATGGGACTGCAGCTCAAACTGAGAGCAATGAAGTTCAGCAGCATATGAAATCAAACCTGATCTCAGGGAACCCCTTTGCCCTGCTGGGTTCAGATAAATGGGCTGGTTGGCCCATCGTCAGCAAGGATGCTTACCCTGGTCCATCAAAAAGGGCTAAGCTTACGAAGACTCAATTTCAATGAGTCACCACTAAAAATGAAAAAGAAAAGGAAAAATGACTTCTCCTGGAACAAAAAGAGTATAGGACAAATTCATATTCTTAGCATCCATGGACACAAATTGGGGCACTGCTATCCAGGTTACCAAGGGTGCTAAGTCCACCCGTAGTCAGGGTGGGACTCTTGATGGGAAGAAGAATGTATTTGATCAGCCAACTCAACTAGAGAGACGAAGTCATGAGTCGATTATCTCTTGCCTAAAGAAAGTCATCATGGGACAAGGACAGGACATTCAGATTATGGCCCCGCCCCCCTCGATGGATGAGCCTATAGAAGTTATGGACGATACCCATCTGATGGATTGTTCTAGGTAGAATCCTAAGGAAGGCACCTCATTTTTTGGTGCCTTCCTGACACTGATATGATGGAGGACAAGGCTGGGGCCCAACCCCTCTCCCCCAACCTCAATATGAAGATTCTTATTTGGAATGTTAGAGGAGCCCGAAAACCTTCGTTTCGCTCCTCTTTTGAAAGACTTATGCAGCTTCATAGCTTTGATATATGTATTCTTTTGAAAACCCAATTGTCGGGAGACAGTTTAGTTTGATTTTGAAGATAGGTTACTAGATCGCGGTCTTCTTACGCTGTGGAGTCTATGGGTCTATCAGGAGATATTTTGGTTCTCTAGCATAATACCTCCATCTGGGTAGATGCCCTTTATAGGTGCAATCAACAGGTTGCTCTTATCATCTCTAAGGGGACATTTGATCCCTGGCTTCTCTCGGAAGTTTATGCGAGCACTGATTTTTGAAAAAGGCATGTCCTATGGTTTGAGATTCTCTCTCTTCTTGACAAGGGTTGCCCATCCCTTATTGTTGAAGACTTTAATTGCATCATTGAGGCCAATGAAAAGAGAGGGGGCAGACAGTTTGTTGGTTCAGCGAGCATAGCTGAGTTCAGAACATTCCTCTCCTCTATTGGTCTGGTTGACTTGGGTTTTTGGGTCCCCAATACACTTGGTGTAATAATCGCCAGGGTTCAGGTTGAGTTTGGAAGAGACTGGATAGGGCTATGGTCATGATCCAATGGCTTCAGATTTACCCTTCTGCTACTGTTACTCATCTTTCAAGGATTGCTTCTGACCACTGTCTCATTCTTATATCCACGGAGGCAGCTATGCAGCAGCCTCTTATTCCTTGGATCGGACCATTATCTTTCAAGTTTGGTGCTTGCCTGTGAGAGGTAGTGCTGTGTATAGGCTATCTAGGCGACTGAAGTTAGCAAGGCACCAACTTTCTAGATGGAACAGATTAAAGGTAGAAGACCTAGTCAGAAAAGTTGAGCAGGTGGAAGCTGAAATTGTTACTCTTCAGATCAGAGAGGATACTAAAGGTTGTTTTCCTAATTCTAATCTTATTGCTCTTAGAGCTATGCTAGCCCGCCACCACTCACTTTTACAGCAACATGAGACTTACTGGAGGCAGTGGTCTCAGATATAGTGAATTCACGATGGGGATCGTAATGCTAGATTTTTTTTACTAGGTCACCCTGATGCGATGAGCTACCAACAGAATTCGATGAATTGCTGATGAGGAAAGGCATTATCAGAAAGACATCTATGTCATAAGGGACCCGTTTTCTCACTTCTTTCAATCTAGATGGTCTAAGCATACTAGTGATGGGTTCTCTGTTCCTTCGGTCCTGTATTCTAAGAAGGTCTTGGCAAATGAGAATGACCTTCTTATTATATCAATCACTGTAGATGAGATTCGATCGACTTTATGAGATTTTGAGCCTGATAAGGCCCCTGGGCCTGACAGGTTTTTTCCCTTTTTCTTTTGGTCATATTGAAATATTGTGAGCCACGACATTGTGCAGGCCATCCTGAGTGCATTCCATTCTAAAAGTATTCCTGCTGAGTGGAATCGGACACTTATCACTCTTGTGCCCAAAGGCTCAGATGCTTACACTCCTCTACACTATCAGTTCATCAGCCTTTGCATTACCTTATACAAGGTCTATGCCCAACTCTTAGCAAATAGATTGAGGAAGGTGATACCTTGCATTATATCTATGGAACAGGAAGCCTTTATCAGAGGGCGCAGTATTTTGGACAATGTCCTTATAGCTCAGGAATTTATGCATAATCTTTATAGATCCTCTAACCGACAATGTCTTATGGCTGTAAAGTTAGATATGGAATGAGCTTACGATAGATTGAGCTGGGGTTTTCTATATCGTACTCTTCTTGAATTTGGGTTTGATGGCCTTTTTATTGACTGAATTATGGATTGCATCCATGGGCCATCTTTCTCGCTTATTATTAATGGTAGTTAGACCAACTTCTTTCATTCTGTTGTGGGGCTGCGCCAAGGTTGCCCGCTATCCCCCTTCTTGTTCATTCTTGTTGCCGATGATTTATCGCACATTCTCTATCAGGTGCAGCAAGATCTTCGCATTGCCCCCTTCATGGTGGGTCTGGACAGGCCATTGGTGTCTCATCTCCTTTTTGCTAATGATTGCATCTTGCTGGGCCAGAATAATGTTTGCAATGCGACCACTTATGCTTCTATTATTCAAAATTACTATCAGACCTCTAGACAAAAGGTTAACCTACAAAAGTCAATGGTATAATTTAGCCCAAAGAATTTTAGTTCTATGAGGGAAGCCATCCTTCATACTTTTGGCATCTTCAAATAGGCTGACCGACTATCATATTTAGGAATCCCTATAACTGAAGATGGCCACGATGCTATGATTACAGTGAGTTGGAGCACTGGGTCCATGATTGCATCGATGGCTAGCAGGTAACTGGGTTATCTATGATGGCGAGGATCACCCTCTTGCATTCGGTTCTAACATCCCTTCCTCTTAATCTGTTATCCAATATTGCTATTCCGATTACTTGTCTAAGAAGGATAGAGATATGCTTTAGAGACTTTCTTTAGGCCTCGATTGGTCATGGTATTCATTTACAGGCATGGGACACTATTTGCATGCCGATCTCTAAAGGAGGCCTTGGCATTCAATCTCTGACTGTGAGAAGAGAAGCTATACTTGCT
>UESW01004869.1:68069-129671 GCA_900491605.1 Calamus simplicifolius
GACTGTCTCCCTACTTGCTCCCTTCTCTTAGGTAGGGGACTGTCCATCCAGGCTACTTGCCCTTTATGTTGCCAGGAGGATGAGACTACTGATCATGCCATCTTCATTTACCATAGAGTGAGATAGATTTGGCATATAGTGGGATACCAGCTCAAAGAGGCAGGTATGATCTCTTGGCGGACCATCTTTCTATGAGATATCAAGAGGGATAATCAGCAACAGGGCATCATTTGGGCAGCCATAGCCTACCATATTTGGTTATCATGGAATCTGCTTATCTTAACCGAAGACATTATCTCCCTCTAGAGGATTGTATGGAAAGCCTTATCCTTTTCTGCTGAATACACATTCCACTACACTTCTTATGATTCTAACAACTATGGTCATTGGGGTTCCCTTGCTGCTTCAGTAGCGAACCGGCAGACGATTTTTATCTTGGAGAGCTTCCCAAGGGTTTGTTAAGATCAACTTCGATGGGAGTGTGTGGGGCAGATTAGCTGAATCTGCATTTATTATTTGAGGGATCGATGGAGCATTGCTGGCGGCGGAAGGAATTGGTCTCTTTGACTTCTCTGTTCCTATGATGGAGCTTTATGCAGCATGGGCTAGCATTTCCTATGCTACTAGAATCTTTCATGCTCAGAATCTCTTTATTGAGGGGGACTCTCTCACTGTCATCCGTTGGCTCTAACGGGATTGCTATGATTATTTTCCAATCAACCCTCTGCTCCTGGATGTCTGGTCTACCCTGCAAGATGTATACAAATTCTAGATCCGTCATATTTATCAGAAGGCCAATAGGCGGTCGATTGGATGGCGGCCTCTGTGCCCCATCATTTTGGGTTTTGGTTTTAGAAATAGGGAGACTCATGTCCTATTATACTTAAACAAATTCTATTTTCTGATTTATCAGGGCTGACTCGCACTAGACTAGTGTGATCACCCACCTGTACCAAAAAAAATTTATGAACTAGCATTATAAAGAATAAAATAAAATTCTTATTACAACTTAAATAATATAAAAAAGTATTTGGTGACTATCAAATCTAAATAACATTCAAGATAATTAGAACAAGCTAGCAAATACTACTTTCTACCTAGATCCCTCTTTATTTTTTGGATTCTAAAAAATAATAAAATAATTTAATTAGTTCATATTTAGTAAATAAGACTAATTATAAATTTATATTTTAGCAAATTAATCCTTATAAAACTTTCAAGAGCATAGCATGTCATAATTGTTATCTTATTTTTCTTTAGAATACTTATAATCTTCGAAATATTTTTGAACTCATTTTTTATATTACTGTATTTAATATAATGTCCATGTTTCTAATTTTCATATCATCATACACGAGATTTGCATGTCTTCGGTCATTGCAAGTTAATTACATACTATCATGGTTATCATGTCATCATCTTTTGTCATTATTTTAAATTTGCATATCATCTTATCACGAATACGCTACAGCCATGACTATGGTCACGTATTAGTGTGATAGGATCAAAGCACCATATTTAACACTATAGATGAAGATGTATCCTCCACATATATTCCTTGTGGAGGTGTATTCCAATATTAGTAATTTTTCCATGAAGTAATATTATAATGGACCTAGGATAACATATTTTATCCTTTTGTATTCATTTACATTCAATTATTTCATTATTTAATTAACCTAGTAGTTCATGGGATAGTGTTATGTATATATATAAATGTCATCATTATTGTTGTTATTATTAGTTATTATTATCTTTGGTTTTATAATAATATCAAAATTAACTTTTATATTTTATTTAATTGAATTAGTGAATTTTTTGTAATAACTAATTATGCAGGAGTTAAATAATAATAAAAGGAATTAAAATTTTAAAATTCTATTGCACAAAATAAAGCAATAAAATCTATAATCGGTAATAATGATTCATATTTCAATTAACAATGCATGTTTAAACATCAATAATTAATTAGAAATTTTATTTAAATTTAAAATTAAGTTTAATAATTTACTAATTTATAATTAACCTACTTATCTTTTTTGCTAATCCAAGTAATGCAACTCAGGGATACCAATCACCTATACAACAAGTTTCAGAATTATTCTCATAAACATAATAGCTAATATTCTTGAGCTCAGTTTCAATTAATTAATAGATGGGTTGATTCAATTTAAACTAAAGTCTGATTTAAAGAATTAGGTTTAATTTGAGTTCAAGCTTAAGAATTGGTTCAATTTGTATTTCGATTAACTAAACCAAACTCAAACTGGTTTCAGATGACTAATTTGGGCCCAAACCAAGAATCAAGTCCATCGATTTAACTAAAATCAAGACTTGATTCAATGATTTAGTTCTAAAACAATTTCTAGTTCACTAGAATTGGACTGAATTCATATTTGGTTCACTGAATTAGGCTTAACTTAGTTTAGGGCTGAGCTCAAATGGATAGAATGATGGGTTGATCTAATCGGCCTAATTAAATTGGTTTGAGGTTCAAATAGGTTTAACAGGACTAACATCCAAAAATGCAGGCCAAGTAAACTTAGGTCCAAACCAATTTAAAATTGGTTACTTTGATTTTCAAATGGGCTAAAACCCATGAGAACTTGGTTTGATCTATTAGCTGGTTCATCCAAACCCCAATGAAGATCGTCCTCTTCTTCACCAAGGGGGTTAAATCCCTTGGTAGTAGGACGATCAATTGGCCATAATCGCTCACCATACCATCGATCAATTATTCTAGGTGATGACTTCATCCCCTCTGACGACAGCCAAGAGGGAGCAGCAGTAGCCTCGAATTGACTGGTTTAGAGATAATGGGAAGACTAGTGTCTTCTTTCTCTTGGCCCCAACCCCTTCGAAACCCTAGGCTTAGAATCGTCGGCCCTTGAACAATCATAGCACCGCCAACCTTGACCCTCAGTGATGGGCATTTGAATCCTTCTTTGAAAGTTTGAATCCTTTGATGGGCATTTGCATCATCTTTATAAGACTTATTAATTTCCTTAAGCTTCTCCTTTACTTCTTCTTGAATCCTTGACATGGTGATTATAAAATCTTCATCCTTTTTACTAGATGTAGGGGATGTTGAAATTTTAGCAAAGTCAAGATAATGATTAGGAGTGCACCCATACATAACTTCAAATGGATATTTTCTTGTAGAGCGGTTCACAATAGAATTATAGGCAAATTCATCTATAGAAAGAATGGTATCCCATTGCTTTAGCCTTTTTGAAGCAAATTTTTCAATATATGATCGACAACCTCTATTTACCTATTAGTTTGAGGATAATAAGCACTGTTATAAATAGATTAGTGCCCATTTTGTTCTATAGATTCCTCCAAAAATGGTTAAGAAACTTTGTATCACGATCCAAGGTAATAGACTTTGGAAAATCATGAAGTTTGACAACTACATTAAAATAAAGATCAGCAATGTAGAAGGCATCCATAGTCTTTTTCCATGTAATAAAATGAGTCATCTTGAAAACTCGATCAACAACTACAAAAATAGAATCAATACCTCTTTGTGTCTTTGGCAGTCCAACAACAAAGTCCACGCTAATGTTTTCCCAAAGAGCATTAGGAATAGGTAATAGAGTGTAAGCAACAGAATTTTGGCTTTGGCCCTTGCAAGTTTGACATACACATCATCTTTTCATGGACTTTGCCACATCATGATAAATAGTAGGCCAAAATATTTTTTTTTTATCAATAAGAGAGCTTTATCTCTCCCAAAATGTTTACCAAGTCTACCACAATGAAGCTCTTTGATATATACTCTCTAAGAAAACATTTAGGAATGCACAAACGTGTTTCCTTAACAAGAAAATCATCAAATAGAAAATAATCCTCATGCATGCCTTCTTTACATCTTTGAAAAATCTCCTTGAACTCAGAATCTTCTACATAAATTTTCTGAATGGCATCAAAACCTTTTAGCCGAACTAACATAGTATTCAACAATGCAACTCTTCTACTAAGTGCATCAGCTACTTTGTTAAGTCTTCCACTCTTATGTCTCAATATAAAAGTGTATTCTTATAAGAATGAAACTCAACTAGCATGCCTTCTATTCATATTTGCTTGAGAATTAATATGCTTGAGAGCTTCACGATCCAAATTAAGGATGAACTCCTTTTGAATGAGATGACCGCCAATGACAAGAGCTTGAACAATGGCATAAAGCTCAACATTATAAGTAGGATATTTCTTTCTTATTTTATTTAACTTTTTACTATAGAAGGCAATTGAATGTCCTTCTTAGCTGAGTATTCCTCCAATCCCCACATGAGATGCATCATAATCAACTTCAAAGATTTTTTCAAAATTTGAAAGTGCAAGGACAGGTGCAAAATATAGCTTTTTCTTGATAAGGTTGAAGCTTTTCTCCGCCTTTAGAGTCCACATAAATTCTTTTTTCTTCAAGCAACCTGTTAATGGTGTTGCAATGGTACTGAAGTTTCTAACGAAACGATGATAAAATAAGGCAAATCCATGGAAACTTCATGCTTCATGTAGATTCTTGGGAATATGCCATTCTTGGATAGCTTTGATCTTATCTTCCTCCACCATAACACCTGAAGGGGTCAAGGCAAAGCCTAGAAAAACTAGATGAGTGGTCATAAAACAGCACTTTTTGAGACTTATGTAAATCTTTTCTCTTCTCAAAGTCACTAAAACAGCCCTCAAGTATTCAATATGGTCACAAGGATTTTTGGCTATAAATAAGAATATCATCAAAATAAATAAAAATATTTTTTTTTCATGAAAGGATGAAGAGCTTGATTCATTACCCTTATGAAGGCGCTTGGAGCATTGGTAAGACCAAATGGCTTAACAAGCCATTTATACAAACCTTCTCTTGTTTTGAATGTCGTTTTTCATTCATCTTTCGGCTTGATTCTAATTTGATGATAGTCACTTCTAAGATCAATCTTAGAGAATATTTGTGCACCAGTCAATATATCATTAATTCTTGGTATAAAAAATTGATACTTGATAATAATTCGATTGAGTGCTTCGCTATCAACACACGTACTCCAAGAACTATCCTTCTTTGGTGTCAAGAGGGTAGGGACAGCACAAGGACTTAATCTTTTCTTGATGTATCCTTTGTTCAACAAGTTTAGCACCTGACGGTTAAGCTCTTCATTCTCCTTTGGACTCATTCGATATTGTGCTTTATTAGATAGAACAACACCTAGAATTAAATCAATTTGGTACTTAATTTTCCTTAAAGAAGGAAGACCACTAAGTAGCTCTTCGAGAGTGATATCACTAAATTCTTCCAGAGAGTTTGACATTTTCAGGAACCTCTGTAAGATGTATTTCTCTTTTGGTTATCAAAACATAGATAACTTCATCTTTTCGACCTCCTTTTCAAGTTGTGACAAGGTAAGCAATGCACTTTCCTCTCTTATAGAAGTTTTGGGATTACAAATATCTTTACATAGCAAAAGAATAATTTTAGTTTTTTTCACAATAAATGTATAAGTATTTTTTCTTTTATCATGAATTGTACCTTGATCATATTGCCAAGGTCTACCCAAGAGTATGTGCCCAACATCCATAGGGGTTATATCACATCAAACCTTATTATGATAATTTTTACCCATAGAAAAAGAAACAAGGCATTTCTTGTCAATCTTTACCTCAGTCTTTTTTTATCCATAAGACAACATATGGTTAAGGATGTGGCATCGTTTTAAGCTTGAGTTTTTTTACCATTTCTTAAGAAACAAAGTTCTCAAAGCTACCTTCATCAATAACTAGGGAACACACTTTTCCATGAGACTTGCATCGTATTCTAAAGATGTTGTATCGTAGCCATTCTTGATTATTGTCTTGCTTAGGGGCTACAAGAACTCTTTGGATCACCAAACATTCTCCATCTTCTGGTACAATCTCCTCACATTCATGATTACCTATTATCATATTTGGGCTCAATATCTTCAAACTATTGCTTTTCATCTTCTTCATTCACAAGTCCCACACAAGCATCACTCCTTCGCTTTGGGCACTCATTCATATAATGGCTGGATTGGCTACACCTAAAACAAGTAGAAAATTTAGTTTTGTTAGAAACTAAATTATTCTCACCTTTACCATCTCCTTTCTTAGGAACATTCTTGCTAGAAGATTCAACTTTTGATGGATATAAACTTTGAACGTCAGCAAACTTCTTTGCTCCTCGTCTTGTCAATTTTGACTCAACCTTCAAGGCTAATTGATAAGCTTCATTCAACCTTCATAGTTATTGCATCTCCACCTCTTCTCTTATAGTTACTTTTAGCCCATTGATATATCTTGCTACAAGTTGATCTTCTGATGGGTCTGGTCTCTAATGGGTCCCAAGTGCACAGTTCAGCACAAAGGCATCTTGTTTCTTCTCAACAAAAATAAATTAATACAACTATTAATCTTCCAGTTTCAACAATAGTCAAGAGAAAGAGTATTCTCTAAAAGAATGAAGCAGCGCTTGCTGCAAGTGTTGATAAGGAGCTAAGGGAGGTGGTGGGTGGATGTGGTGGAAAAACTGAAGAAAGGGGCGAGGCCAACGCCGGAGGGGGGGGGGGGGGAGGGGAGCATGAGGAGAGGAGGTTTATGGAGGAGGTAGTGGGAATATGGGGGAAGGTAAAAAGCAAGGATTTGCTGGTTGCGTAGAGGTGGAGGTAGGTGTTGCTACCCCCTTGCTAGCCTTGGAAAAACAAAAGAGAAGGAGATCTGGTGGGGTTTCAGTCATTGAAGTGCGTATCGATGAGGTTGAAGATTAAGCATTCTTGAGTGATCTAAGCCTTTAGCGGTAAGAAAAGTGACAACTCGCAGCAAAAGGGTGTAAAGTTGTTTCGTCGTCAGAAGAAAAGTCTTCTAGAGAAATGGTGATGGTTGCGGTGAGCTCTGGTAACTATCAAAGTTATGTAATGTGAAAGGGACTAGATTATTGTTGTCCAAACACGTGTGCTGCATGTTGGAGTGATGCAAAGTATAGACTCTACTAGGTTTTCAAAGATAAGTCATCATTGGTCAAGTTAAAAGATTAAAAAAGTTTAGGGGAAAAAGATCTTGGTTGATGTATGAGAACTGTGAAAAAGGAAAGGTTAACTCTGGCCTTACCTAAGTGGTGGTTACATGACATAGTACCATCAACTAATATCTAAATTAATATTTGATTCAAGATAATGCGCGCATGCGCGCGTACACACACATATATAGAGAGAGAAAGAAAGAGAGTGTGCTACACTTAGCTATATTCAAATATATTTTAGTCTAAATCCAATCATCATTCTTATCCTTTGATCTACACAGTTAACAAATGCCAAAGATAAAAATAAAAATAAAAAAATTCAATAGCTTCGAGATCTATAGTGAAATTAGACTAGGTAGCACAACTTTGCGATATGTCATCCATTGTTCTCATGAATGTATGATGCAAACTGATATTTAAATTGAGAACTTCATCGAGATGAAAACCTTGTTATGCTCCCTATACCATTAAAGCATGATTCTTTTATTTGTACAAGTGATTTCATATAAATATATTCTTAATTTTACATGATCTTTTTATCCTTCATCTTTTTTAAGATAAAAAAAGATTGAGTATAATTTTCAGGTTAGCATTAGCTTGGCAGGCTTAGGATATCACTAGGTGCAGCCATGTGAAGGCTTTGTTGCTGTATGATGAATAAAGATACTTATATAGGCTTTAGATCCTTTTGCATCAATTTAAGTGGGTAATTGATCTTCAAGTAGGTTCTATTATTTGCTCAGTCATCTAGTATTGATTAATGGAAATCACTTCTATGAATAGTGATTAATAAATAGATAAACGTAAGTGTTTCAAAAATCTTTAGCTGAAATAGTAATGATGGTCAAAGAGACCAATTACTTTTATGCTGAAATAGAGATTAGAAAATAACTAATTTGCTAGTAACCTATGCATCAACCTATGTCGGCCCCTACTGCTATACACGGGAAAGAAAGTCTAACCAAAATGGAAAATTTTGATCCTTTGAAATCCGTAGAAGGAAACTATAAATCCCAATTTTTCAAGGTCGTCCCCATTAGAATTGGCCTATCATGTGTTTCTAAGATTGTCATATGCCCAAAATGAGGATTTGGTAGCGATTGTGTCAACCCATTCTAAGCTCGGAATGGCCAAAATTTTAATCTTGGGAAAAAGACTTGCTGAACCGAAAGGCGGTGCAGTAAGTGCACACCGGATGCGCAGATTGACCGTGTGCCAGTGCCGCCATGCATACTAACACCCACTGGGCCTTGTCGTGTACTGCACGTATGGCGGCATGCACGCGTGGCCAATCCATGCATTCGATGCGCGCTTGTTGCACCGCCCTTCGATGCAGAAGTCTTCTCCTAATCTCAATTGACACAAGCCCCAATGCAACCCAGCCCATAGACATCCAAGGGACAACAGTGCTCGCTGTTAAAAAAGCCATAGTTTACTGATGTCAAGCATCATCCTCTAGTTTTGAATTTGCTGCTGGTCTTGAGATCAAATTTAGAAAAGCATCCATAGTTTTACTTGATTTATCTCTTGACAGAGGTACTTGTTGAATCAAAATTATCGATTGCTGAATGGAGACTCCCTAGAACCTATTTAGGCCTTCTCTCTTCAACAGTGTTAATAAAAATGGGATAGGATGTCACTGGCTGAAGTGTTCCCGGATTGAAAAGATCAAAGTCTATCTACAAGAAGACTTACACTTGTTGATGTGATTATTTCCGCATCTATTTCTGTCCATCTTTGGAATCCTCTGTTTACTAACAAGACCAAGTGATCTGATCCAGGGAATGTTTTTTCTCTGTATAAAGAAAGGAACCTTCCCTCTGGAAAAGTTGATCTACTGTATTGGGTTGCAACTGCCTGTTTAACTGGAACGATTACGTATGATTAAGAAAGAAAGGTGGACTTGGAGTTCATGATCCTTGGTATTTAAATGATCAAAAATTGACTTGGAGTACACTAATACTCTTGGCTTTCATTTTTTTCTTTTATAATTAAGGGTTTCATGGTGCAGAGCACCAAAGAATCTTCTTGGCTTATTACAGGACAGGGAGACATGATGAATGTCATATGCGACCATCTCTGTTAGGGATCTGGTATATTCATGGACAGTTTGATAGTTACAAAAGGTGTTGAGGGACTCAATATATAGGTTGTGAAGCTGATAGAGTAACAAGGGCTTTGACAAAACATCCCTATGAGAATGATAATATAAAGCAAAGTTTTAGAAACATATAGCCCATAGAGATTCTTCACACAGAAGTAATTCCAATTTATACATGCATCTTCTGATTATTAGCTGCTAATGTATTGTTTTACTTCCACCTAAGAGGCTGCTAGCTATTTTTTTAAAAAAAAAGAGAGAGAGAGAGAGATGATGACAGGTTGAAGTATTTGTGCCCAAAAACACTATAAGGAAGCTGTCCTCATGCTTTACTTTCACCATGGAAGTATGCATGTGCCAGCCAGATCAATGTCGCTACTCTGTTGGGAGTCTATTCTGTACCCATGCAGAATAACCACCTGCAACGTCTGTAATGCCTGTAAAACCCTGAGGAAATGCAAGAATTTTTTGTTTAGTTTAGCACAGCAACATACTTGTCACCATCACCAACAATAAATATTTAACCAATAAGGATAATGGCTATACTGAAACAATCATGTGTTTTGATGAGAAGGATACAAATATATTTCCTGTTGAACTTCTTTGATCTAATCAATCTATGGTACAGCTAAATACAAAATACCTGCTTTTAATTGTGTGAAAGCAAAGCAGAACACTGAATATTACTTACAGCAGAGGAAAGTTCAGATGCAGCCATAAGTGACAACCTCCCATTCTCGCATCCCTACAGGCAAAAGTGGGAGTATTGCCAATAAGGACAAGCCATAATCATGTAGCATAAGTTGAAAAGAAGGATTAAAAAATTATTATATTATGCAGACTTACAATGATTATCTCATCATCTTCTCCAAAAACTTGCAACACATCGTTCAAGAAGTTAGGGTTTTTTGTCATTCCTAGACCGGAAAATAAATGAGAATTCACTTGTTAAAAGGTGATCTATGCAAAACACAACAGATCTGACAGTATTTCTCTACCAAAATTTAGTTGTAGAAATGTGATGATAAAACCTACTGCAAAAAATGTCCAATCAAGATTTATTTTAAGGATTTTGATCTAAAATTGCAAATACTGCAATACACAATAAATAAGAAGATAAATGACATGCTCTAACAACTTTGTAAAATGTTAACCCTTCATAAGAAGCATTACTGTATCTGACATGGTGAGCCACTTATTAACATACCATCTTCTATTGAAGACTTATTTTTAAGGATTTTGATCTAGAATTGCAAATACTACAGTACCCAATAAATAAGCAGATAAATAACATGCTCTAAGAACTGGACAAGATGTTAAACATGCATAAGAATCAGTGCACTCATTTCTTATTTTTGAAAAAACAATAGAGATTTAGAGATTTAATGCTACAGAAACAAAAACAATGGCCCTAACAACTCCAACCAAGTCCATAAAGGGTAAGATTATGATGCCCCTTCTTCGTTACCTCTCAAATTCTGTATGTTTTCCTCCCCTCAATGTCTCCTAGCCGCTTTCTCCTATTCCCATCACCATTCCCTTTGAGCATGACAAAGATCTGAATTCAGATAAATGCAATGGGCAATGCATTGACATGAACCCCTAACCTAGCTCTAATGTTGAATCTTTTCATGTCAGATGCTCAAGAGTTCTCATTTCTAAACTAGCTTCTGTTTTTTCTTCATGAAAGATTGCTCATGACATTATGCAAAGCAGAAAATGCCTTGGAACTAATAATGAGGTAAGCATACTTCAAATACAGTTGGTAACCTCAAATCATTGAGTTCTTGTCATTCATGTAAATTCCACCAAGGCTCCAGCAAGAAGCTTATGATTGTTATTTGTCTTGCCATGAGAACATTGTAAGCTCTTGAAGCCGATACATGTCATGAAGAAGAATTTTTTCTTTCTTCCTTTCTTTCCATTTTCAAGGAAAGAATTGGGTAGAAAACTCCACATCGCAAAACTTAATAGTCACTTTTTAATCTCCTTGAAACTAAGGTCACAACTTTCTGTAGTCCTTACAGTTTCATATATGATCATACTGAGAAAAGGCGTAGCATTTTTACCTCCTCAAACTTTTTCTACAAAATCTGTCTTATTTCTGAAAAGACCATAGTAAATCATGGAAAAAACTTAAATCTTAGATGTGGTATTTGCTCTCTAGCATTGGAAGTGCTGATGCTGATAAGATCAGAGCAAAACATGGATAGAAACATAATATTGGAAGCATCTAAAAGCTCTTAGTCAAGTTGTCATAATCTGAATCTCAATAGGAAGACCATGCCATTCCTTATGTCAGTGAAAGTACACTTCTCATGATTTTTCATCTGATTACATATTAAACTCTGTCAAACTAGATAGGCATTGCTAACACAAATATGACTCTAATTCATGATCCCCAGATATTCTTCACATATAAAATATTCATTCAGATTGAATGTTTAAGGATTAGCCTTAGGCTATTAGAAACAATTAACGTGAATTAATTCTGAATCAGGGATAAACTGGAGCACAGGTGAGAGCTTCATTAAAATCTACAGTCTTGTAATGTTGAAATCTTAATTTTTGCTTGGTAATAGCACGAATCTTATATATGACTGGGAACAGGGCAAGAACAAGAAGGGAGCATAGGGACAATCAAATCTGAGCACGTGAGAATTCATATCATCATACGGAACAAAGCACTGAGGCAGGTTAACTAAGAATGAGTTCCATGCAAATGATGATTTATCCCTGCTTCTAGAAATAATATTATTTAATTATAAATAGTTCATGGCTTTAAATACTATAATGCAGAAGATGAATGTATTCTGGCAACAAATTGTAGGCAATGCCAGCCGCTGCACACTAAAATGTAGTCTAAAATCAACAGGAAGAATCCACAAAACAAAGAAATGCAGAATGGAAGGGCTTACAAATTTTCAGATTGTTTTTATTGTCTATGAAAACAGAATTCTGGAGATTTATCACGAATCAATCAGAAAACAGAGCATTACCACACAGGAGAAAACCCAAAGAAAATAAAAGAAAAATGGAAATCTAATATACACTAGCAGTGTAAATCAAAAACTTTGGTTAACTCGGTATTACCTGAAGCAACCTTGAACATATAAGGGATGTTTTTAGCACCGACCGCATGACCGGCATTGAATTCATCCACCGCCCTACCGAACCCCCACAATACATCAGAGGAGTTGGCAGAAAAGAAGAAGAAGAAGAAGCACTGTCACGCCCCAGACCCAAAAATTTGGGCTAGGGTGACAACCCGCCGCATGCCGGGCATGCAAGGCGTCTTGAACTTATCACATAAATCAATATAAAGCAAATTCCATATCCATGATTTGTTACAAACCAGAATTATCAGTCTTGGGCTATCTGCCCTACAAATAAATCTGAACTAAATCAAAATGATAAAACTAAGTCTTCTTAATAGAAAACTCCTTCTATCTCAATTATCCATCTTCATTCCTGAGGCTCTGAAAAACATTATGAGAATTTTATGAGCTCACACTCAATAAGTAAGCCTAATATAATTTCAAAATTTCATTTATCAGGCTATCATAGGTTCATGTCATCAGATCAATTAGCTTAATTCAATAACAATTACATTGTTTATACTGTCATTATTTATGTATCTCTACATTACATATCATGTGTAGCCCTCTTAAACATCCCCTAAGAGGAAGGGTCCTGGTACCAGTGTCATCTGTCATCTGTCATGTACACATCATGTGTAGCCCTCTTAAACATCCCCTAAGAGGAAGGGTCCTGGTACCAGTGTCTGTCATCTGTCATCTGTCATGTACACATCATGTGTAGCCCTCTTAAACATCCCCTAAGAGGAAGGGTCTGGTACCAGAGTCTGTCATCTGTCATGTTGTCATGTGTGAATCTGTCATGTGATAACCAAGGTGACACATAAAGTTTTACTGTCATTATCATGATTACATATTATCATAGTAATAACATGATTTTGCCAAATTAACATAATTATTTAACTGTAATTTCACAGTTCAATAATTAATAAAATATAATACTTGACTTACTTACCACAGTACACGAATTTCACTTGATAACCCAGCTAATTGGACTCCTGGGAACCTACATAATCATTTTTCATTATTAAATTCCTAAAATCTGAATTATAAAATAATTCTTAAATCCTACCCAAACCACTTCACGGGCCCAACTTTGGGCTTGAATATCTCTCAATGTATACACCCAAATAGGGAAATAAAATTATTCCCAGAAACTAGAATAAATCCTGATTCGGGCCATATATTTATTTTATCATTCTCGGCCCGATACAAGGCCCAAAACGCTGCTCAAACTGGGCTCAGAAACGGCCCAACAAGGCCCAAAATCAACGGCCCAATCAGCCCATTAATTTTTAACCCAGCTCCTCTGTTTCAAACGAAACAGAGGAGCCGAGCTTTGCGCCGGCGGCCAGGGCCGCCGCCGGCCAAATTGAAGGCGGTCCGGCCGCCGTTGGCCGGACCGTGGCCGGCCGCCGCCGCGGCCAGCCTCCCCACCCTCTCTCTCTCAATTTGTATCAATTTCCATCTTCTCTCTATTCCTTGCGGCGGCTCGAATTCACGCCGGCGGCTTTGCCGGCCCAATCCGGGGCGGTCCGGCCTCCGGTGGCCGGGCCAGAGCCGGCCACCGCCGTGGCCGGCCTCCCCTCTCCTCCCTTCCCTTTAATTTCTCTTTTCTTTCTTAATCACCCGCGGCTTACGGATTACGCCGGCGGCACGGCCGGCCACCATGGCCGGCCGGACCTCCACCGGACGCACGCCCGGCGCCGGTGGAGGTCTCCGACCAAGGCCCAGGCCCGGCGAGGCGGCGAGCACACCGCCGGGCCCGAACCAAGATCGGACCGGCGGTCGGTTTCGTCACAGTTCTTTCTCCCTCCTCCGCCCTCTCTCTCTCTTGTTCTCCGGCACCCCACCGGACGCCGCCCCCGGTGCCGGTGGGGTCGTCGGCCGGGGCTCAGGCCCGGCGAGGCGGCGGGCACGCCGCCGGGCCTGAACCAATCTCACGGAGAAGAGAAGGGGAGAGCTGGGTTCTGTAACCCGGCTCCTCCCTCCTCTTCGTTCCTTTTTTTTTTTTTCTCTCTCTCAATCTTCTCTCTCATGCATGGACAGGGACTTACCAGAGACAGGCACGCTGGGGAAGAAGTCCGCACGAGGAGATGATGAGAAGGGGGCACCCACGTATGGTGGGAAGGAGGGTTCTACCCATCTTTTATAGGCATTGCAGAGTCCCCAAATCAAGGGACTCTGTAATTAGATATACTTGAAATTTAAATATCTAGAGTCTATCATATCATCTGATCACGTGATAACTCTCACGAGCAATTAAGATATACTGGAATTCAATTATCTGGAGTCTATCATCTGACCTCGTGATAATTCTCACGAGCAATTAAGATATACTGGAATTCAATTATCTGGAGTCTATCATCTGACCTCGTGATAATTCTCACGAGCAATTGAGAAATCTAGGGGATTACATTCTCCCCTCCTTATAAAAATTTCGGCCTCGAAATTGATAACTTTTATTAGAAAAATAAAGGTCCAAATTTCTGTCCCAAGGACTAACAATCAACTAAAGTTAACAGTTTTCAATCATTAACTATTTTAAGATACAAATAGTCGTGGATACTTTTCTTTCATTTCTTCTTCCAGTTCCCAAGTAGCCTCTCTTTCAGAATGATTATTCCATTGCACCTTGACATAGGGAATGGTACGCCGTCTTAGAACTTGATCTTTGCGGTCTACGATACGCAAAGGATGCTCTTCATATGATAAATCTTTCTTCAACTGTATAGGCTCATATGCTATGACATGGCTGGGGTCAGAGATATACTTCCTCAGCATAGATACATGAAAAACATTGTGTACCCCAGATAGAATCGGAGGCAGTGCCAGGCTGTAAGCAACCTCTCCAACTCTACTCAAGATCTCAAAAGGTCCAATATAACGTGGACTCAGCTTTCCTTTAATCCCAAATCTCATCACATCTTTGGTTGGTGATACCTTTAAGAAGACATGATCCCCAACCTGGAATTCCAATTCCCTTCTTCTGACATCAGCATAACTCTTTTGCCTGCTCTGAGCTGTACGAAGACGCTCCCTGATCAAATGCACCTTATCTACTGTTTGCTGAATCAGCTCAGGGCCTAGCAACTTCCTTTCCCCCACGTCATCCCAACATATAGGAGATCTGCACCTCCTACCATACAGAGCTTCAAATGGAGCCATCTGGATGCTGGCTTGGTAACTATTATTATATGCAAACTCCACCAAAGGTAAGTGGTTATCCCAAGCTCCACCCAAGTCCATCACACAGGCTCGCAACATGTCCTCCAGAATCTGTATGGTCCTCTCTGATTGTCCATCTGACTGGGGATGATAGGCTGTACTAAAGTTTAGTTTGGTTCCCATGGCCTTATGAAGGCTCTTCCAAAACTGGGACACAAACCTGGTATCTCTATCTGATACAATAGATACCGGAACACCATGGAGTCTCACAATCTGTTCAATATACAAATTAGCCAATCTTTCACTAGAGACCCCAACTCTGAAAGGTAGGAAATGAGCTGATTTTGTTAGTCTGTCCACAATGACCCAAACTGCATCGTTGCTCTTAGGAGTTTTGGGCAGACCAGTCACAAAGTCCATTGTAATCTTTTCCCATTTCCACTGTGGAATCATCAGAGACTGAAGAGGCCCTGCAGGCCTTTGATGCTCGGCTTTCACTTGCTGACACACCAAGCACTTGGCCACATACTGAGCAATCTCCCTCTTCATGCCTTTCCACCAAAAATTTTCCTTTAAGTCTCTGTACATCTTAGTGCCACCTGGATGCACAGTATAGGGAGAGTAGTGAGCCTCTTTCAAAATTTCAGCCTTTAGCTCTTCACTGTTTGGCACACAAAGTCTTCCTTCAAATTTCAGGGATCCATCTTCCATTATATAAAATTCATTCTGAACTCCTGATTGTACCACTTCTTTAATCCTTTGTAGCTCTGGATCTTCCATCTGGGAGGACTTGATTCTGTCAACTAAGGTCGGCTGGAGTACAAGTGCTGCAATAAGTCCATCAGACTGCTGTACTCTCAGACCAACCTCCCACTTCTCCAGATCTCTCAATACGTGAGGCTGGGAGGTAATCATAGCAGCTAACTCAGAAGAGGATTTTCTGCTCAAGGCATCAGCTACTACATTGGCCTTCCCAGGATGATACTGTAGATTCAGGTCATAATCCTTCAATAGTTCCAACCACCTCCTCTGCCTTAAATTCAGCTCCTTCTGTGTGAAAATGTATTTTAAACTCTTATGATCTGTATACACATCACACGACACTCCATATAGATAATGCCGCCAAATCTTAAGAGCAAAAACCACAGCAGCCAATTCCAAGTCATGAGTAGGATAATTTTGCTCATAAGGTTTCAGTTGTCTGGAGGCATAAGCTATCACTCTTTCATTCTGCATCAAAACACATCCCAATCCTTTTCGAGAGGCATCAGTGTATATAGTGAAACCTTCAGATCCCGTTGGAAGAACAAGAATGGGAGCTGACACCAGGCGCTGCTTTAACTCCTGAAAACTTTCCTCACACTCTACTGTCCAGTCAAACTTCACTCGCTTTTGGGTTAAGCGAGTTAGGGGTAGAGCAATGCGAGAAAAATTCTCCACAAATTTTCGGTAATACCCGGCTAATCCCAAGAAGCTTCTGATTTCTGCCACATTGGTAGGTCGGCTCCAGTTAGTGATAGCTTCAATCTTTTTCGGGTCCACAGATACACCATCTTTAGAGATTATATGACCCAAGAAAGCTACTTGATCCAACCAAAATTCACACTTCTTCAGCTTGGCATAAAGCTTCTTCTCTTGCAGAATCTGTAGCACAATTCTCAGGTGGTCCTCATGCTCCTTATGGCTCTTGGAATATATCAGAATATCATCAATGAAAACCACCACAAACTGATCCAGATATGGTTTAAAAATTCTGTTCATTAAGTCCATGAATGCTGCTGGGGCATTAGTTAACCCAAACGGCATCACCAAGAACTCATAGTGGCCATATCTGGTTCTAAATGCTGTCTTTGGTACATCCCCTTCTTTGACTTTAAGCTGATGGTACCCGGACCTAAGATCAATCTTTGAGAATATCCGGGCTCCTTGAAGTTGATCAAACAAGTCGTCAATCCTTGGCAGAGGATACTTATTTCGCACTGTTACTTTATTGATTCCCCGATAATCAATGCAGAGTCGGAGACTGCCATCCTTCTTCTTAACAAATAGGACTGGAGCACCCCAAGGAGAAGCACTGGGTCTAATAAATCCTCGGTCTAGGAGCTCTTGCAGTTGATCCTTCAGTTCTTTTAGCTCAGCCGGGGCCATACGATAAGGGGCCTTTGATATAGGCCCAGTTCCAGGAACTAGATCAATAGAGAACTCGACTTCCCGATCAGGGGGTAAATTAGTCAAATCCTCAGGGAAGACATCTGGAAATTCTCGAACTATGGGAATATCCTCCAACTTGGTCTCTTCTTGCTGAAGGTCCTTGACTACAGCAAGAAATCCTTGACCACCACTCATCAAATACTTTCCAGCCTGCATCGCTGATATGAACACTGAGGCTAGGTGATTATGACCACCCATAAAACTGAATTCAGGCTGGCTTGGAATTTTGAAGTTGACAGTCTTCCTGAAGCAGTCTACTGAAGCATAATTGGAAGCCAACCAATCCATTCCAAGGATAACATCGAAAAACTTTAGTGGAAGAACAATGAGATCAGCATTCAACCTCCTATTCTCCAAGATAATTGGGCAAGATTTGCATACTGTGTCAACTTTCATAACATCTCCATTTGGAAGCGCAATATGCAGCTCTTGCTCTAGAGGAATAGGTGTCAATGATGCATTCTTGTCAAGATAGATATCAGATATGAAAGAATGCGTAGCACCCGGGTCAATTAAAGTTTGGCGTAAGCAGTTCCTACTTTAATCATTCCTGTCATAAGTGTAGTTTGTTTTAACATTAAGGATTGCACCTACTGTTAATTAACTGTCAATGCATTGCACTAGATAAGACTGTAATACTAGATATAACATTAAAGGGTATACCTGTCACCACAGAATTAGATGCGGCAGCGTCCTGCTGAGTGAGGTTGAAGACCCGTCCCTGGGTCTTCGGTGGCTGCTGCTGCTGTTGCTGGCTCGTTCCTTGACTTGAAGAAGGCTGATGTTCCTTCCGAAAGGGACATGTAGCAATCTTGTGATCAGTTCTTCCACAAACAAAGCAGGCACCAGTCACTTTGCGGCAAGGCTTCCCAGGGTGGGAGTTACCACAATGAATGCAACGAGTTTCCTTATTCTGTGGTTCAGCTGGAGCCTGATGTGCACCCTTTTCTTGGCCTGAGCAGAGGGTTGACCAGAAGTAGGCCCTTTTCTCTTCTTTCGCAGCTCCCAATCCTTTTGAACAGCATTCATATCCCTCTCAATTACCAAGGCCTTATTCACTACAGCACTGAAGGTGAGGAGCTCAAATGCATTGACCGCTTGTCTCAGTCTGGGTCGCAGTCCCTCAGTGAATCTGGTGACCTTGGCTATTTCATTAGTCACAATATTTGGAGCAAAACGGGCCAGCCTGGTGAATTCGGCTTCATACTGGGCCACAGAAAGATCCTTTTGCTCCAACTTAATAAACTCTGATTCCATCTGTCTCTGTACACTCCTGGGGAAGTATTTGTCAAAGAATATCTCTCTAAACTCTCCCCAGGAAATAATCTGTCCATTCCGACGCTGCTCCTCGACTAACCACCAATCATAGGCTTCTCCCTGGAGAAGATAGGTGGCAAATCTGATCCGCTCCATATCCTGACTACCATGGGCCATAAAAGCCTTCTCCATGTCTCGCACCCACCGCTCAGCATCAACAGGGTTGGTGGATCCAGAGAAAGGGGCAGGGGCAAATTTCTTGAAGTCTGCAAAGCTACGGCCAATCCCTACCCAGGATTGAGATGGAGTAGGCTGGGTCTGTGGAGTAGTAGGGTCGGGCTGAGTCTGTGGAATAGGAGGGGCAGGCTGTGTCTGCGGAGCAGTGTGTGTAGGCTGAGCAGTCAAAGCCTGTAAAATCTGGTGCTGCAAGTCCCGCATCGACTGCATCATACCCGAGAGAACCTGAAGCATCTCGGTCTGGGGTTGCTGCTGACCAGTCTCAACTGAATTAGGAGGGGCAGCAGCTTCGGTGGCTTCTAGTCCTCCTGGTTGGTCAGCATTACCAACCTGGGAACTCTCATCATTTTGTCGACTTCTAGTGCGACGTGCCATTCTTATCTCCTGATAAATTAGTTGTAATTAATATCACTGTAAACATTATTTGTTAGGCTTTCAAAGCATAATTTCTGAATTCCTTTAAATTTATAATTTGTCTCTATGTCCTAGTGTTTTGCCTAAAGTGTCATCATGTATATGTCCCTACTGTCATAACCGCTCTGATACCACTAAAGCTGTCACGCCCCAGACCCAAAAATTTGAGCTAGGGTGACAACCCGCCGCATGCCGGGCATGCAAGGCGTCTTGAACTTATCACATAAATCAATATAAAGCAAATTCCATATCCATGATTTGTTACAAACCAGAATTATCAGTCTTGGGCTATCTGCCCTACAAATAAATCTGAACTAAATCAAAATGATAAAACTAAGTCTTCTTAATAGAAAACTCCTTCTATCTCAATTATCCATCTTCATTCCTGAGGCTCTGAAAAACATTATGAGAATTTTATGAGCTCACACTCAATAAGTAAGCCTAATATAATTTCAAAATTTCATTTATCAGGCTATCATAGGTTCATGTCATCAGATCAATTAGCTTAATTCAATAACAATTACATTGTTTATACTGTCATTATTTATGTATCTCTACATTACATATCATGTGTAGCCCTCTTAAACATCCCCTAAGAGGAAGGGTCCTGGTACCAGTGTCTGTCATCTGTCATCTGTCATGTACACATCATGTGTAGCCCTCTTAAACATCCCCTAAGAGGAAGGGTCCTGGTACCAGTGTCTGTCATCTGTCATGTACACATCATGTGTAGCCCTCTTAAACATCCCCTAAGAGGAAGGGTCTGGTACCAGAGTCTGTCATCTGTCATGTTGTCATGTGTGAATCTGTCATGTGATAACCAGGTGACACATAAAGTTTTACTGTCATTATCATGATTACATATTATCATAGTAATAACATGATTTTGCCAAATTAACATAATTATATTTAACTGTAATTTCACAGTTCAATAATTAATAAAATATAATACTTGACTTACTTACCACAGTACACGAATTTCACTTGATAACCCAGCTAATTGGACTCCTGGGAACCTACATAATCATTTTTCATTATTAAATTCCTAAAATCTGAATTATAAAATAATTCTTAAATCCTACCCAAACACTTCACGGGCCCAACTTTGGGCTTGAATATCTCTCAATGTATACACCCAAATAGGGAAATAAAATTATTCCCAGAAACTAGAATAAATCCTGATTCGGGCCATATTTTTATTTTATCATTCTCGGCCCGATACAAGGCCCAAAACGCTGCTCAAACTGGGCTCAGAAACGGCCCAACAAGGCCCAACAATCAACGGCCCAGCCCGTTAATTTTTAACCCAGCTCCTCTGTTTCAAACGAAACAGAGGAGCCGAGCTTTGCGCCGGCGGCCAGGGCCGCCGCCGGCCAAATTGAAGGCGGTCCGGCCGCCGTTGGCCGGACCGTGGCCGGCCGCCGCCGCGGCCAGCTCCCACCCCTCTCTCTCCTCAATTTGTATCAATTTCTTCTTCTATTCTTTCCGGCGGCTCGAATTCACGCCGGCGCTTTGCCGGCCCAATCCGGGGCGGTCCGGCCTCCGGTGGCCGGGCCAGAGCCGGCCACCGCCGTGGCCGGCCTCCCCTCTCCTCCCTTCCCTTTAATTTCATCTTTTCTTTCTTAATCACCCGCGGCTTACGGATGACGCCGGCGGCACGGCCGGCCACCATGGCCGGCCGGACCTCCACCGGACGCACGCCCGGCGCCGGTGGAGGTCTCCGACCAAGGCCCAGGCCCGGCGAGGCGGCGAGCACACCGCCGGGCCCGAACCAAGATCGGACCGCCGGTCGTCACAGGTAGTTCTTTCTCCCTCCTCCGCCCATCTCTCTCTCTGTTCTCCGGCACCCCACCGGACGCCGCCCCCGGTGCCGGTGGGGTCGTCGGCCGGGGCTCAGGCCCGGCGAGGCGGCGGGCACGCCGCCGGGCCTGAACCAATCTCACGGAGAAGAGAAGGGGAGAGCTGGGTTCTGTAACCCGGCTCCTCCCTCCTCTTCGATTCCTTTTTTT
Organism: Calamus simplicifolius; assembly: GCA_900491605.1. Taxonomy (NCBI): domain Eukaryota; kingdom Viridiplantae; phylum Streptophyta; class Magnoliopsida; order Arecales; family Arecaceae; genus Calamus; species Calamus simplicifolius. The sequence continues at coordinate 89,592 of UESW01004869.1, forward strand.
TTTTTTCTCTCTCTCAATCCTTCTCTCTCATGCATGGATAGGGGACTTACCAGAGACAGGCACGCTGGGAAGAAGTCCGCACGAGGAGATGATGAGAAGGGGGCACCCACGTATGGTGGGAAGGAGGGTTCTACCCATCTTTTATAGGTATTGCAGAGTCCCCAAATCAAGGGACTCTGTAATTAGATATACATGAAATTTAAATATCTAAAGTCTATCATATCATCTGATCACGTGATAACTCTCACGAGCAATTAGATATATCTGGAATTTAATTATCTGGAGTCTATCATCTGATCGTGATAATTCACGAGCAATTAAGATATACTGGAATTTAATTATCTGGAGTCTATTATCTGACCTCGTGATAATTCTCACGAGCAATTGAGAAATCTAGGGGATTACAAGCACAAATCGAAGATAGATTATGCCAGTCGTTGAATCACCATTACCTGACGTCCAGATACCAATGACCAGCTTGAAGGAGCTCGTGCGCAACACGAACCGGCACCGATCTTGGGACCACTATTTGCGGTCTCTCATGGCTACTCAACGACCTAATGCGGCAATAAAAGTTCTTAATAAAATTAGAATAAAAGAGAAGAAAACAGCATCTATTACAAGCTTAACAAATAACAACCCATTCCATCAAACTATAATAGACCACATACCGCAAGAAGCCAGACCAACCATTTTCCGTTCTGGCCAGCGCCTGTGGGAGTCCAGACCGCTTTGATGCCGAAAGAAATGTCAGTGGCAACGAAGGAAATCTGTGAAACAGAGATCAGATTACACCCAATGCTAACAGAAGGAGGGGGAGAGAGAGAGAGAGATGATGATGATGAAGGTCAGTTGTCAACCTTTTGGGGGGTGAATGAGAGATGGGAACGGGAAGAGTGAAAGGAGAGTAGGAGGCCATTGGAATAGAATGGAAGAGGAGAGAGGCTCGGACGATGGGGGTGTGACGCGAATGAAGCGATGAGGACTCGGGGCAAGTTGCCGCGTAGCGCGTCTGGCTACGTTTTTGTTAGGAAAAGGACGGGGATATGGCTCTTGGCATTAAATAGCGGTGCCTCTTCTAGATAGGTAACGGTAAGAGGTCAAGGGGTGGGGATGGAGACGGACTCGGAAGGAGCTGGCGATTATGACGGGAATGTGAAGAGATTGGAAAGACAAGCAGGTCGGAGCAGGACGTTCGCTTGTGCTGAGCTGGATCAGACTCGTTTGGATAAACATTCTTTAATGCCTAGCCTTGGCCTTGACAAGTGGATTATTCGTCGTTATCCAATATTCGCCATATAGATCGGAACGCGATTAAAAAATCCAAGTAATTTTTTATAAAAAAAGTCCAATGAAATCATAAACCGTCTAATCTTGATCAAACGATGATAATAATAGGCTAGCGAGGCCTTTTTCCCGATATCCGCTAATCCAACGGGGGTGCAAGAAAACAGGTATCGCGTAAAATTTGTAAGTGCAAGCAAATGCGCATGCAAATAAGGATGCGGACATAGACGCCCTGTCATAGTACCCGCATGTGGACGCATGCTCATATTAATTAGATGCGGACATCCGCGAAATCGCCGCGCCTACCTCTTCTCCGAGCTTAACTCCGTCCTCGAACGCTTATCCTCGGTGGCCGTGCCCTACGACTATTTGGATGCCGGGGAGGGTCGGGGTGGAAATGGGATTAGTTCTCCAGGATGGCGGACAAGGAGATGAGGTCCAGTTGGATGCTTCATTGAATGTCTAATAGAAAGATCGGAAGGATTTTTGTTGCTTGGTTGGCGTCCAATCAAAACAATCCGAATTAATGTGAAGTAGGCAACATACAGAATTGGTTGCTCGACAACACCACCAAAAATAAATTAATTAATTCACCGGAGATGGCGTAAAATATATAGCAAGGCATAGTAGAATGAATGGTCAAACTAAGCCAAGCATTAGTCATCATTCAAGGATAATTTACCTTCTCAGCTGTTTATGCTTCTTCTTTGGGCTACGAGATCCCGACTGATAAGGATGCTCAGCCTAATTATAATTCTACCCAGCCAACAGAACGAAGGGGACTAGTCATGACTCAGTTATCTTAAGCCTTAAGAAAGCCATCTTGAGGCAAAGGCAGGACTCTCGAGTTTCGGACTGATCTACGCAAATTTCTGAGGATAGTAACCCAACGAATGGATGTAGGACTGATAACGATATGGCAGAGGATCGGGTTGAATTCCTACCCCCTCCATCTATGTAATGAAGTTACTTATCTGGAATGTCAGAGGAGCTCAAAAACCTGTGTTTCAGTCCTCTTTTGGGAGAGGACTAGTCATGACTCAGTTGTCTTAAGCCTTAAGAAAGTCATCTTGAGGCAAAGGCAGGACTCTCAAGTTTTGGACTGCTCTACGCAAATTTCTGAGGATAGTAACCCAATGAATGGATGTAGGACTGATAACGATATGGCAGAGGATCAGGTTGGGTTCCTACCCCCTCCATCTATGTAATGAAGTTACTTATCTGGAATGTCAGAGGAGCTCAAAAACCTATGTTTCAGTCCTCTTTTGGGAGACTAATGCAGCTTTACAATTTTGACATCTGTGTTCTTGTGGAAACCTGACTGTCGGGTGACAGCCTTGCTCGGTTTAGGAGACAAGTCTCCAGAACTTGATCTTCTTATGTTGTAGAGTCTGTGGATCTTTTCGGAGGTATTCTGGCTCTTTGGTGTAATACCTCTATCAGGGTTGATGCCTTTCATCGGTGCAGCCAGCAAGTTGCCCTTGTTATATCTGAGGGGTCTTTCGCCCCTTGGCTCCTCTCGGGCGTTTATACTAGCGCTGTTTTTGGGAGAGACACATCCTTTAATCTGAGATTCACTCTCTGCTGGCCCAGGGAGTTCCAGCCCTTGTTGCAGGAGATTTTAATTGCATTGCTGAGGCCAATGAGAAAAAAGAGGGAAAATAGTTTAGGAGTTCAACGAACATTTTGGAGTTCAGGAATTTCATTTATGATGCTGGCCTGCTTGACTTGGGGTTTTCGGGATCTCAATTCACTTGGTGTAACAATCGACAAGGGTCCATGCGTATTTGGGAGAGATTGGATAGGGCTATGGCTACGGGCCACTGGCTCCAGAGTTATCCATCCACTACAGTTACTCATCTTTCGATGATTGCCTCTGACCACTGCCTTATCTTAATATCCACTGATGTGATAGTTCAGCAGCGGAGACTGTTTTGGTTTGAGCAGTTTGGGACCTCCTATTCCTCTGCTCGGACCATCATCTCTCAGGTTTGGCATCTTCTGGTGAGAGGCTCTGCTATATACATGCTATCTAGGCGCCTTGAGCTCACGAAGCGTAGACTTTGCAGATGGAATAGATTGGAGGTTGGGGATTTGGTCAGACAAGTGGAGCAGGTGGAAGACGATATTATTACCCTTCAGACCAAAGAAGATTAGGAGGGCTACCTTACTGATCTTAACCTTACCTCTCTTCAAGCTAAGCTAGCTCTTCATCACTCTCTCCTGTAGCAGCAGGAAACGTTTTGGTGGCAAAGATTTTGGGCGCAGTGGATCAAAGATAGGGATCATAATACCTGATTTTTTCATCAAGCCACCCTGAAGCGCCAAGCTGCTAATAGGATTCGGTGGCTTGCTGATGAGTCGGGGCACTACCAGGAGGATGCTGCCATCATCAGGACTCATCTTATTCACTTCTTTCAGTCTAGATGGTCGGAGTGCACTGGTGATGAATTTCCTGTCCACCCGGTACCGACTGCTAAGAAGATCTCATCAGAAGAAAATGACCTTCTTATCAGGCCGATTTCAGGGGACAAGATTCAGAAGGCTGTTTGGGACATTGGGCCTGACAAGGCCTCTGGGCTAGATGGGTTTCCGTCTTTCTTTTTTCGTCATTATTGGACTATAGTGTGCCAGGATGTTGTCGAGGCTATCCAGAGTGTATTTCATAGCAAGTCCATTCCTGCTGACTGGAATCGGACTTTCATCACTCTTATGCCTAAGCGCTCTGATGCTTCCTCCCCTCAGCATTTTTGGCCCATCAGTCTTTGTACTATCTTGTATAAGGTTTGTGCTCGCATTATTGTCACCTGCATGCAGAATGTGATTCCTTGCCTCATTTCTGTTGAGCAGGGTGCTTTTATCAGAGGTCGCTGCATTACTGACAATATCTTTATAGCTCAGGAATATATGCACGACCTTTAGAGATCTTCTTTCTGGCAGTGTCTTATGGCTGTCAAGCTAGATATGGAGTAAGCTTATGACAGGGTGAGCTAGGATTTTTTGTACCGCACTCTTCATGAATTCGGGTTTGACTGCCTTTTTATTGAATGGATTATGGCCTGCATTCATCGGCCATCTTTCTCTCTTATTATTAACAGTACTTTGACGAATTTCTTTCACTCTGCTATTGGGCTGCGTCAGCGGTGCCCCTTATCTCCTTTTCTGTTCATTCTTGTTACTGATGATCTTTCGCGTGTGCTCATTCAGGCTCAGGCTAATTATCGCATCACCAATTTTATGGCATCTCTCCAGGGCCCCTATTCATAATGCGGTGATATTCAGCTCCACTGTCAGGCATCTAGCCAGAGAGTTAATCATCATAAGTCCACGATCTATTTTAGTCCGAAGACGACTGCTATCATGAGGGAGGCTATCCTCCTAACCCTTGGCATTACTACTCAGACTGACCGGCTATCTTATCTCGAAATCCCTATTACGAGCAGACAGCCGTGATGTAGAGATTATATTGATCTTGAGAGCCAAGTTCGTGACCGACTAGATGGCTGGTAGGTCATGGGATTATCTATGATGGTGAGGATCATCCTTCTATGCTTGGTCTTCACCTCTCTTCCTCTTTATCTTCTATCTAACGCTGCTATCCCAGGGCTTCTCTGAGAAGGATAGAGAGATGCTTTAGAGACTTTTTTTGGGCTTCCATGCAGGATGGCCACGGTATTCATCTGCTGGCGTGGGACACTGTTTGTTTGCCTATCTCTAAAGGTGGCCTTGGGATACAGTCTCTGATAGTCAGAAGAGAGGCACTGATGGCTAGGCATGCTACGCGGTTCCTATTGAATCTACATTGCTTCTGGAGCTCTTTTATGCGGGCCTGTTATGGGGCTTGGACTCCCTCTTCAAACTTTCAGTCTTTCTGTAGATTCTCTTTTTCTTGGAAGGAGGTCTGCCGACATGCTCCGTCGATCTTGAATAACATCTCGTGAATGATTGGTGACGGATCCTCGGTTAATGTTATTTAGGATACGTGGATTGCTAGCTCCCACTTTCTCTCTGGCCTATCTTTATCAGCATGGATGTTCCCAGCAGCATGAGAGTTATAGAGTTGATCTCTCAGAATCATACTTCTTGGTACTTGCCCATGATGTCCTGGTTCTTTGGGGTGGAGTTAGCTCGCAGGGTTCTTTCTATTCCGCTCATACCGGGGCATTCATCTTATACCAGATTATGGAAGAGATAATGTCTCTCTAGTGCGCCTACCAGGGATCTGATAAAGATTTAGAGGCCACAGTCCGAGCGTTCGATGGATGCAGCGTGGATATGGAGGCTTCCTATTCATCCCAGGATCTAGCTTTTTATTTGGAAGCTAGCATGGAATTGCCTTCCCACCTGTTTCTTGCTTGCTGGAAGGGGAATGCTCATTCAGGCTACCTGCCCAGTATGTGGACAGGAGGAGGAGACCGCTGATCATGTCATTTTTAGTTGTCCTAGAGTGAATCAGATCTGGCGGATAACTGATTACCACCCTAGAGAGGGTACTGATGGCTCTCGAAGGATTGGTTTTTTGAGTGACATTCGGAGAAGATTTTGACAGCAGGGCGCTATCTGGGCTGGCATAGCCTACCAGATTTGGCTATCGCGTAACCTGCTGATTTTCACTGATGAGGATGTATCTCCCCGAAGGGTTGTGAGAAAAGCTATCTCCTTCTCTGAAGAATGTGCTCTTCATGGGTCTGTTTTTGATTCTGACAGCTATGGCCACTGAGGCTCCTCTGCTGCCTTGGCAGCGAACCGACATATGGTCTTCATAGCTTGGGAGCCCCCCTTCAGGGTTTGTCAAAATCAATTTTGATGGTAGTGTTCGGGAAAGAAGTGCAGGCTCAGCTTTTATTATTTGTGGGACTGATGGAGTGTTGCTGGCGGCTGGTGGCTTTGGCCTCCTTGACTCTTCTGTCCCTCTAACGAGTGTTATGCAATATGGGCAGGTATTTCATATGCCACCCGGATCCTCCATGCCCACTGCCTTCTTATAGAGGGCGATTCTACTACGGTCATCCGTTGGGTTCGGCAGGATTTTTGTGATCACATCCCTACCAACCCTTTACTCCATGATATTTGGGCTACCATCCGGGAGGTTCATTCAGTCCAGATTCGGCATGTCTACCGAGAAGCTAATGCGGCGGCAGATTGCGTTGCGGTCTTAGTCGCCTATCATCCCGGATTTTGGGTCTGAAAAAGGGTGACTCCTATCCCATTGTATTAAAGCAAATACTTCTTTCCGATGTATCTGGGTTGACTCGCACTCGACTAGTGTGATCACCCGTCTTTACCAAAAAAAAACAACTCAGCCAAGCATTCGTGGATGGAAAGCCGTGTCATTCTAGCGAGGATAGGGCTGATCACGGGCGAGCCCAATGGTGAACCAGCCCTCCCAAACTAAATTGAAATTTTATGGACTTCGGACACCAAAATAGACTTGTAAAATGGGCAGGTGAAAACTCTGATCGGGCTCGAAAGTCCGACCAACTTGGCTCTACGTAAGAGCACATTTATAAATTAGAGCTAATTACAGAGCAAGTGGCCCGCAAAGCCTAGCCACCGCAGCCCGAAATTTTGCTCGTTTAGGCACAAAAAATGTGCCTAAGGGATGTGCCAAGGCAAATAGGCTGAAATTAATCCAAACCTGTCTTACAAATATATATATATATATATATATATATATGATTTTTTGCTGTTTAGGGGTAGTACTATAATTAATCCCTTGTGATGCTGAAAGTAACAAAATTCTCTGAGAACCAGATTTTCCTCCATTTCTTCTACTTAGTATCTGGTTGAATTGACCAAACCACCTCATCTCTAATGCTCCATTTTGCAGATGTGCCCGTCAGCTGTCTCAGCCAAGATCAATCAAATACACGATTACCATTCCAGAGTTTGCCAGCTATCTTTCTCTTTTTTTTCTTCTCCTTACATATAACAAACTAAAATTACTATTTACTTATGCATTATTATTGTTGAGGGGTAAAATCACTGTGTGTCAATAATCGTGCACATGACTAGGACTAGCCCTGATTCCTACCCGCTATGCGACACCCGCCCAAGATAAGTCAGCCTCAATAAGTTGGAGCACCTTAGCCCCTCGCCGAACCAAAGATTCCCGAGGCGTGATTCTCATCTCTTGGCCCCAGCCGAGCCATATCATCTCTCGGCCCCAGCCGAGCTATGTCATCTTTCGGCCCCTCTAGCCGATCTCTCATATCGCTCGGCCTAGCCCGAACGATATCTACGCCTCTGCGGAATTCGACATGGGAGAGCCCGAATTCATGAGATTTCAAATAGAAATCATATCCGGGAGTGACCTAGGACCCGCGAGAGTGGCCTAGGGCCCTGGAGCCTATGTCCTCACCACATCTCGAGACATCAACAGGCTCTCCTAGCCATCGATCCTCTAACCAACAAGATACGAATCCTACCGACCTCATAACAAACTAGATTCATATCCTAACGACTTTCAACCCACGATGCCACCAGAGAATCAGGTGATCCTCTATAAATAGAGTCGTCTGCCAACTCCTCAGGTATGCGCACTTGCTCACTGGAACTCTCTCTCCTTCTGCCTTAGCTTCCGCCATTAGCGCTCTGCTTAGAGCCTTGGAGGGACTCTTCAGCGAGAGCCTTCTTTCCATTTTTGTTAATTGCTGATCTCCACTGACTTGAGCATCGGAGGGTCTTCCGCAGAGGGCCACCCCCAACGTCTCTCGCGTGAGGACTGTTTTGCAGGTCCACCTAGGCGGAGAGCCCACGCTGCAGCCCGATCGCGCCCGAGTCGGAGGACAGATTTTGGTAGCAACAAATTGGCGCTAGAGGAAGGGCCCTCAAGTCCCATAAACTTGTGATCCCGGAGATAAGGATCTCGATCTGAAAGAAAACTCCTCCCATGGCCAACCGAAGAAAGGCTACCTCCGAAGCCCGAGATCAGGTCGCCTCCCAAAGGCCTGATCCGGCGAGCAGTGTTGCACCGCCACCACTGCCAGTTGAAACTCCATCGCCACTGGCAGCCCCGGTGACCCAGGACCAGTTCGCCTCACTAGTCCAGCAAGTCCAGGCTCTGGCCCACCTATTCAGGGGCACCCCAAGCCCCTCGTCCGGCTGCTCCTGCCCCTCACCCCTTGAGGAGGATGCAGCCCCCGCTCATCCAGCGGCCTCTTCTTTCGGTCCGCTTGAGGTTGCGGACCCCCCTTGCCGTCCCAGAGAAGCTGGGCTAGCTCCCCAAGGAGTCCGCGGCAGAGATCTCCCTAGATCTCGGCGGGCCCGATCCCTCTCCCCGGTGTTTTCTCGCCATGATTCAGCACCCTCTCAGTATCCTCCCCGTCCTGCCCCTTCTGCTTTTCCTGATAGGGATATATGCCGTCAGCTCCAGGAAATGCGTTAAGAGCTAGACGCCGCCAAGCAGGCCCATCCTCTTTAGAACAAGGCGGAGCAGGGCATCCCCTTCTCTAAGAAGATCATGGAGGAAGTGATTCCCTCCCACGTCAAGCTGCCTGCCATTGAGCCTTATCATGGCTCCTCCGACCCCAACGATCATCTCAGCAGCTTCCAATCGATCATGATGTTCCATGGGGAATCAGATGTGATCCTCTTCTGCCGCACTTTCCCTTCCACCCTCAGGGGATCTGCTCGAACCTAGTTCAATGCTTTAAAACTAGGTTCCGTTAATTCCTTCGACGAGCTGAGCCACCTCTTCATCAGCCAGTTCGTCAGCAGCCGCCATCACAGATGGAGGTCGGACTCCCTCTCTGAGGTTAAGAGAGAGAGGGGAGTCTTTGAAGAAATATCTCGACTGTTTCAACATGGCCATGCTAGAGGTGGACCACCTTAATCATGAGGTGTCCATGTCCGCCCTGGCAGACGGAGTATTAAAGGAAAGTGATTTTTACCTGGCGCTGGAGGTCAGCTACCCTCCAAACCTCTCCGACATGATGGCTCTAGCAGACAAATATGCGAGAGTCGAAGAATCATAGAGAGCTGCCCGAGCTGAGCTTACGAAGAAGAAGGAGCCCAAGGGCTTAGATAGGCATCGACCTGCCCGTCAGCCAAGCTCGCCTCACCGCCAAAGGATTCCTCAACTGCCGCCAAGGAACCGCACCCGAAGCCCGCCTAGGAGGTTCAATCGATTTACTCCACTTACTGCCCCAAGAGCGAAGATCCTTATGGAAATCGAGCGCCAGCTCCCTCGCCAAGTATTGCCGCTACCACCACATCATGGCCACGACACTGAAGAGTGCTGGCAACTGAAGAATAAGATTGAAAGGCTCATCCAGCGGGGTAGACTGGATCGGTTCAGGGGAGCCCCCGAGCCAAGAAACAGGGGTGATCGCCGCCTGAACCCTAGCAGCAACCTCTTCCTCCCCCAAATCCTTCGGTCGCTGGACACATTAATGTGATTGAGGAGGTCGGTGGTCCTTCAGGCGAGAGGGATGATGAAGAAGGTTCGGCGCCGAAGAAAGCGTGAACTGACGAGCTCTCTTTCTCTAGCGATGACTTCTAGGGAATACAGTTCCCGCACGATGATGCGCTAGTTGTATCCCTTAATTTGAACAACTATGATGTAAGCCGAATTCTCATTGATAGTGGAAGCTCCGTCAACATTTTGTACCTCGATGTGTTTGTGAAGATGAAACTTCTTATGGAGAATCTCTGAGCGATGGACTCCACCCTAATGGGGTTCATCGGCGATGTAATCACCCCGAAGGGGGTCGTGACCTTGACGGTCCGAGCAGGAACCTGGCCTTCCGTTGCCACTGTGTATGCAGATTTCTGGTGACCAAGCTCCGGTCGCCTTACAATGCGAACTTGGGAAGACCCAGCTTGATGTCCCTCAAAGCCGCCGTCTCCATCCCACATCTTGTTATGAAGTTTCCGACCGAGCGAGGGGTTGGTGTAGTTCGAGGAAGCCAAACTATAGCTCGGCAGTACTTCGTCACCAGCATGCAATCTAGATTGCCTGAGGTTGATGGACTGGACGCTCGGGAGGATTTTTCCGAGCAACGAGGAGAACCAGCCGAAGAGCTGGAGGAGGTACCGCTGGACGAAGCTCGGCCCGACAAACCATAAGGATCGGGTCGCTACTGAAAGGGAAGCCCCGGCTGAAGCTGATCGACTTTCTCCGAAGAAACGTTGATGTCTTCGCTTGGTCAGCTTCTGACATGCCTGGGATCAGCCCGGACATCCTCGTCCACCGTCTCAATGCAGACGAGATGTCCCGACCCGTGAAGCAAAAGAAAAGAAGCTTCGCCCCTGACCGGCAGAGAGAAATTGAAGAAGAGGTGGATAAGCTCATCAAGGCAAACTTCATTCAGAGGTGAATTATCCAAGCTGGTTGTCCAATGTTGTTATGGTGAAAAAGTCGAACGATAAATGGCGAATCTGCATCGACTTCACCAACCTTAACAAAGCATGCCCGAAGGATAGCTTCCCTCTCCCCCGAATTGACCAGCTCATGGATGCCACCTCGGTCATCAGATGTTGACCTTCAAGGATGCCTATTTAGGCTACAACCAGATTTGGATGGCACCCAAGGATGAAAAAAAGACTGCCTTTATAACCGATCGAGGTATCTACTGTTACCGTGTCATGCCCTTTGCTCTAAAAAATGCAAGCGCCACTTACCAAAGGCTGGTAAACAAAGTATTCAAAGAGCAGATCGGCTGGAATATGGAGGTGTATGTCGATGACATGCTGATCAAAAGCAAGGAAGCGTCCCAGCATATTGGGGATCTTTCTGAAAGCTTTGCGACACTCCGAAGGTATCGGATGAAGCTCAATCCAACGAAGTGCGCCTTTGGTGTCACCACGGAAAAGTTTCTGGGCTTCATGGTTTCCCAGTGAGGCATCGAAGCCAACCCGCAGAAGATTCAAGCGCTTCAGCAAATGACGCCCCCAACATCTATCAAAGAAGTCCAGCGCCTGATAGGAAGGATTGCGGCCCTCAGCCGCTTTGTGGCTCGATCGACCGAGAGGAGCCTTCCTTTCTTCAAAGCTCTTCAATCTGCCAAGAATTTTCAATGGACTCCCGAGTGCCAAAAGTCATTCGAGGACCTTAAGAGGTATCTTGGCTCGCCACCCCTCCTAAGCAGCCCCAATCCGGGAGAGATGCTATTTCTGTACCTGCCAGTCTTTGAAGGTGCAATTGGCTCGGTTTTGGTCAGAGAAGAGAAGAAGACCCAGAGGCCGATCTACTATGTCAGCAAACTTCTCCGGGACGCCAAGACAAGGTACATCTGAATTGAGAAGCTGGTCTTGGCCCTGATAATATCAGTTTGAAGATTACGACCATATTTCCAAGCACATTCCATGACGGTCCTTACCGATCAGCCTATCAAGGCGGTGGTCCATCGCCCAGAGACATTAGGAAGAATGGCTAAGTGGGCCATTGAGTTAAGCGAGCATGATATCTGTTATCAACCTCGCCCAGCCATCAAAGCCCAGATTCTAGCTGATTTCCTCCTTGAGTGCACCATCCCGGAATATGGCTCCACTCCGGACTCCCCCGAGCATCTAAGATCTGACGCCCTGTGGCTCCTCCACATCGACGGATCCTCCAATGCCAATGGCTCTGGTGCTGGTTTGATCCTCACCAGCCCCGAGGGGACAACCTTTGAGTACGGCATCCGATTCTTCTTCCCAGCCTCCAACAACGAAGCCGAGTATGAGGCCCTGCTCACTGGACTCCGAATCGCCCATGATCTGAAAGTGAAGAGGCTGAATGCCTTTACCGAGTCTCAGTTGGTGGCCGGTCATGTGCGGGGCGAATTTGAGGCTCGGGAGCCAAACATGATTTGGTACCTCCGGCAGGTGCGGGACTTGCTTTCTCACTTCTCTGAATTTGAAGTTATCCAGATCCCCAGATCTGAAAATGCTCATGCCGATCTGTTATCCCGACTTGCGACTGCAGAGTCGATGAGTTTCGAGCAAATGTTTCCCCTGGAAATCCTGGAGAAACCTAGCATCGTGAAGGCAGACCGAGTGATGCAGATTGAGGTCGAGCCATCCTGGTTCGACCCAATATTAAAGTATCTTAAAGAAGGGTCACTCCCAGCCGACCGCAAGGAAGCAAGGAAGCTAAGATTACAAGCTACCCACTATGTGCTGATCAACGATCAGTTGTATAAGCGGTCCTTTTCCATGTGCTGCTCAAATGCCTTCGCCCGTCCGAAGCTAATTATGCTCTTTGAAGTACATGAAGGAATCTGCAGCAACCACTTGGGGAGTCGATCTCTGTGCCACAAGGTACTGCACCAGGGATATTACTGGCCTACCATGCAAAAGGATGCTGATGATCTCGTTCAAGCCTGTGACCCATGTCAGAGGCACTCCAGCATCCAGAGGCTCCCCTTCGCTAGTTTGGTCCCTATTTCCTCTGCTTGGCCTTTTGCTAAGTGGGGGATGGACATTCTTGGCCCTTTTCCCCTCGCCACTGGACAGAGAAAATTTCTATTTGTCGCCATCGACTACTTCACCAAGTGGGTCGAAGCCGAAGCAGTAGCCCAGATAACTGAAGCTCGGGCCAGGGACTTCGTGTGGAGATCCATCATTTGTCGCTTTGGCCTCCCGCATACCATCATCACCGACAATGGAAAGCAATTTGATAATCCCAAATTCCGGAAGTTCTGCAAGGATCATGGCATCAACCATCGCCTCACTTCAGTGGGGCATCTGCAAGCCAACGGAGAAGCCGAGGTAACAAACCGGACCCTACTTCAAGGGATTAAGGCTCGGCTCACCAGAGCCCAAGACGGATGGGCGGATGAACTTCATCATGTTCTATGGGCCTACCGCACTACCCAGAGAATCCCCATCGGAGAGACCCCGTTTCGGATAGCCTTTGGCATGGAAGCCATCATCCCCGTGGAAATAGGCCTCCCCTCTCCGCGAGTGGAAAGCTACTCAAAAGAAACTAACGACGAGCAGCTTCGAACCAATCTCGACTTGGTGGAAGAGATCAGGGAAAAAGCTTGAATCAGAATGGTCGCGTACCAGCAAAGAGTGGCCCGTTACCATGCCTCTAGGTCAAGGGCAAATCCTTCTCGTCCGGCGATCTTGTCCTCCGGAAAGCATCCATCTCCAAGCCGCTGGAGCAAGGAAATCTCTCTTCAAATTGGGAAGGTCCTTATCAAGTGGTGGAAGTCATCGGACCTGGCACCTACAAGCTCCAGGACCTGAACGGAAAATCCATTCCCCGAACGTGGAGTTCGGACAACCTCCGCATATATCATCAATAGAGTACGCTCTCTATAGACTCGCCCCATTTACAGCTTTGGCATCTTGTTTTATGATCCACGGCAAGACCGCTACGGTCGTTCTTTCAAAAAGTCGCAATAGAAAACAGATGTTATTCACTCATCCATTCTCGGCACGATCGAGCTATCTCCCTGAGCCAAATCTCCATACCTCGGCTAGGCCGAGCCCTGAGCTAGAGCTACATATCTCGGCTAGGCCAAATTACATCCCGCGAAGGCTCGGTATGGTCGAGCGCCCCTGGCGCAGCTAGGAGCCGTGCAAGCTCCAAAATATCGTTCGGATTCGGGTAGCTTACATGCCCCGGCCGAACCAAATAATCCCCGAAGTATCGTTCGGATTCGGTCAGCTTACAAGCCCCGGCCGAACCAAGCGTCAAAGGCATATCGTTCAGATTCGGGCAGCTTACAAGCCCCGACCGAACCAAACGCCAGAGAAATATCATTCGGATTCGGGTAGCTTACAAGCCCCGGTCGAACCAAACAATCTCCAAAGTATAGTTCGGATTCGGACAGCTTACAAGCCCTGCCGAACCAAATGCCAGAGAAGCATCGTTCAAATTCGGGCAGCTTACAAGCTCCGGCCAAACCAAACGATCTTCAAAGTATCGTTCAGATTCGGGCAGCTTACAAGCCCCGGCCATATTAAATAATCTCCAAAACATCATTCGAATTCGGGCAGCTTACAAGCCTCGGCCGAACCAAATAATCTCCAAAGCTTAATTCGGATTCGGGCAGCTTACAAGCTTCGGCCGCATTAAATAATCTCCAAAACATCGTTCGGATTCGGGCAGTTTACAAGCCCCGGCCGAACCAAACGATCTCCAAAGTATCGTTCAAATTTGGGCAGCTTACAAGCCCCGGCCGGATTAAATAATCTCCAAAATATTGTTCGGATTTGGGCAGCTTACAAGCCCCGGCCGAACCAAGCAATCTCCAAAGTATCGTTCGAATTCGGGCAGCTTACAAGCCCCGGCCGAACCAAACGCCAGAAAAAATTGTTCGGATTCGGGCAGCTTACAAGCCCCTGCCGGATTAAATAATCTCCAAAACATCGTTCGGATTCGAGCAGCTTACAAGCCCCGGCCGAACCAAACGATCTTCAAAGTATCATTCGGATTCTGGCAGCTTACAAGCCCCGGACGAACCAAACGTCGAAGAGGCATCATTCGGATTCGGGCAGCTTACAAGCCCCGGCAACCAAATAATCTCCAAAATATCGTTTGGATTCGAGTAGCTTACAAGCCCCGGCCGAACCAAGCAATCTCCAAAATATTGTTTGGATTCGGGCTGCTTACAAGCCCCAACCGGATTAGATAATCTCCAAAACATCGCTCAAGGTTTGGGCAGCTAACAAGCCTCAATCAGAACCAAAGGATAAAAACCTCGACAACAACCGAGTGATATCCTTGATCCTCAACAATAATCGAGTGATATCCTTGATCCTCGGCAACAATCGAGCGATATCCTAAGGCTCCGCCCTATTCAAGTAATCTCTTCAATGCCCTGACACAACTAAGGCATCCTATTATACCTCGGTAGAGGCAAACGACCTCCCACTATTCAATAGCAAAAATATGCCACGAGCTGTCTTTCCCCAAAGAAACACCTGCTTCATTTTACAAACAGGATCATGCTTACCTCATGACTCCATAGGACCGCCCAGGTCCCTCTTTGACTTGCACATGGATATACGTGTTCTTCACTGAGGACCGGACATTGGTCTTAGCGAGAACAAAGCAGCAATAGTGCTGCCGAAATATGCTGCGACATAAAAAGCATAATATGAGACCAACAACTCTCAGCGCAAAAAAGAAGCAGGTGCTAAAGAAAGAAGGAATGAAAACTTTTTTATTTCCTCATCAAAAGAAAATTTACAACATCCTGAAAGGAGTTACAAGTGCATCAAAGCACAAGAAATAAAAACGAGTAAATAGCTCAGCCGAACTGCTTCAGTCAGCTTCGGTTAACAATGACGCTTCGGCATCCGACCCAAAAGATCAGGCGACCAGCCAGCTCGCCCTGATAAATAGCAAGGCCGGCTTCCCACAGGTCCTCTGGATGAATTAAGAGATCCAAAAAGAGGCGCAAACCCATGGATGCTGATGCTGAGGAAGCTTCCCCTGGGTGGAATGCTGGGCTGCAGGCCGCTGCCCGATTGAGAGAGATAGGGGACCATCAGCCCCACACTACTCTCAACTCCCTCTTCACATGGCGGAAGATTCCCCGCACGGAGGGGCTAAGCATCCAGCCAAAGGGAGAAGGAAAAGTCCGTGCATGCTACGGGGGTACATGTGCACTTCCTACCTGCGACCCCCATAGAAAACCATAAAGGACACACAGGAAGCACATATGTGCGCTCTCCATGTGATCTCTGTGGACCTCCTGTGCGCTCTCCATATGATCTCCGAAGCTCCTCCCTTGGGGGCGAGCTGCTCTCCAGCGGCTCCTTCGTCACCCCGACTATCCATAGGAAGGTGGCTTACAAAAGAAAAACTCTGTCCCTCCACGCTCAGCTTTAGGAACGCAGACATCATAAAATTTTCATAGCTCACAGGGAAGAAAATTTTGAGGATGGCCTAGCACAGCCCCTTCCTCCCCTTTTTATAGGCAAAATGGACCGGGAGCAGCTATTAAAGCAGTAAGCCCCAAGGTTCAAAATGCCCAATCCACACTGCCATGTGGCCTCCTAGGATGAAAATAGCGCCCTTCCATGCACGCCAAACGTGTTGTTCAGCCCATGACGTACGCCAGAAGATTTTCTCTAATCCCGGATCATAGATCTTAAATGCAGAAAATCACCCGCTGATCTTAGAGATACGGGCAGACCTGAAAAATTGCCCGATGAAAATGACACCCTTCAATGGCAAACAAGCGCTTGCGTTGTATGTCGAAACGATCCACCTTGAAAAAGTCGACATAATAAGTGTCCCTGGAAAGTGCCGAGGCGACCTTTGCAAACCGCAGAGCCGTATTATCCTTTTCGGCAAAGAGAAGATCGGCTCCTTGGAAAAGGTAAAAGCATCGGCAGAGTCATAAAAAGGCGTAGAAGCTAAGTACTCCTCAGTGAGGACATCTCGATATCCTCCGCTTCGGCCAAACTACCCGTTATGCCTCAGCATAAACCGAGATATTGCACTGTGCTTCCGCTTAAGGCCAAAACTGCCTCTATACTTTGGAATAAATCGAAGTATCTCTTCAGCATAGCGTGGTTGAACGTGGCCTTTTGCTTTGGTCCAAGCCAGGATAGCAGCCGTTGTCTCGGCGATAACGAAGCACCCTTTATACTTCGGCCAAACCATGCAATACATTGCACCATAACCAGAACTTGTGAAGTTCCCTTTACCTCGGCCAAAGCATGAACACCACATTTTAAGTCTTGCAGAGATCGATCGGGATTTTCTACGTGGCAATTCCCCAACCGCTGCCTCAAAGGAGCCTTATGTGACGTGCCCTGTAAAGGCACATCTCACAAAGGCATGGCGGCCGCGCAACATTAAATAGGGCATCATTACGCAAGCTGTCAAACCCGAATCCCTCCGTTTAAGTCATGCCACCTGGAATTATACTCCCTACGCCCGAACTTACGTTTCGAAAAAGGGAGTGGGGGGCATGTGTTGAGGGGTAAAATCGCTGTGTCAATAATCGTGCACATGGCTAGGACTAGCCCTGATTCCTACCCGCTATGCGACACCCACCCGAAATAAGTCAGCCTCGATAAGTTGGGGCGCCTTAGCCCCTCACCGAGCCAAAGACTCCCGAGGCGTGATTCCCATCTCTCGGCCCCAGCCGAGCCATATCCTCTCTCGGTCCCAGCCGAGCTATATCATCTCTCGGCCTCAGCCGAGCCATATCTTCTCTCGGCCCCAACCGAGCCATATCATCTCTCGGCCCTAGCTGAGCCATATTGTCTCTCGGTCCTAGTCGAGCTATATCATCTCTCGACCCCAACCGAGCTTTATCATCTCTCGGCCCCAGCCGAGCTATATCGTCTCTTGGCCCCAGCCAATCTATGTCATCTTTCGGCCCCTCTAGCCGATCTCTCCCATCGCTCGGCCTAGCCCGAGCGATATCTACGCCTCTGCGGAATTCGACACGGGAAGCTCGAATTCGTGAGATTCCAAACAGAAATCATATCCGGAAGTGACCTAGGACCCGCAAGAGTGGCCTAGAGCCCTGGATCCTATGTCCTCACCACATCTCGAGACATCAACAGGCTCTCCTAGCCGTCGATCCTCTAACCAACAAGATACGAATCCTACTGACCTCATAACAAACTGGATTCAGATCCTAACGACTTTCGGACCCATGACGCCCCAGGGAATCAGGTGATCCTCTATAAATAGAGTCGTCTGCCGACTCCTTAGGTTTGTGCACTTGCTCACTGAAACCCTCTCTCCTTCTACCTTAGCTTCTGCCATTAGTGCTCTGCTCAGAGCCCTGGATGGACTCTTCAGCGAGAGCCTTCTTCCCATTTTTGTTGATTGCTGATCTCCACTGACTTGAGCGTCGGAGGGTCTTCCGCAGAGGGCCACCCCCAATGCCTCTTGCGTGAGGACTGTTTTGCAGGTCCACCCAGGTGGAGAGCCCACGCTGCAGCACAACCGCGCCCGAGTCGAAGGACAGATTTCGGCAGCAACAATTATAGTTGATAAGGAGAGTCAATTTCTTGTATGTTATAAACCCAAAAAAACAAAAAAAAAAATCTAGCACCGGTTAGGCCATTCAGAAATCAACTAAATTCTCAGTGGCTATACCTACCACACCTGGAATGAAATCTAGCTTCCTTCAGCTTGAGGGAGAGGTATTACAGGAGGAGGGCTAGCACGTACGCTGTCTGCAGTCCAAACATCCCCTGTGCACAGTATGTCCATCCTTGCCGGATTGCAACATAAAACAGACAGAAATAATTAACATACAGTCAAAACACGATCGAGCAATTCGGTACCCATGGAAACACTCGCAGGATATATTAAAGTTTTTGTTTCTAAACCCAAAATATTCCACTGCCGCAAGATAACCATAGAAAAGACTACTGCGGACTCGGATCTATCATAGGTCTGACTTGTTTCCTTCACAACCACTTTAATGTCTCTACTCATGGTTGGTTCCTACAGAAAATCTAAAACATTATTGCTAAGAGACGAACTCTCTTCCTTGTCATGCTTTACGAAGTGCTCGGCGATCCCCTTCACAACCTGAGGACCACAACTCTATTCATTCAGCTTCGACATTGTCGTCATTGGATGGCTTGGCCTCCGATACTTCCTTGGACTGCTGCTGCTGCAGCTTCAGCTTCTCCTTGTACTCTTCCATTTCTCTCTTGTACCGCTCCTTGTCTTCTTCTCCACGACCCCGATATTCCTGGAGAAAAGAAGCAATATACAATTGAAAACACTTCCCGACTGTAAAAATGCCATCGAAAAACATCTAAATATTAAAGCCAGTAGCCCATGATAACCTTGTTCAGCAGCAATCTAAACTACGTCAGATAGCTAATGCAGAAATTAATTCAGTCATCTATCATTGCGTAAGAGGTAATTACGATTACCTTTTTTTCTTCTTCAGTCAGTCTGCTCCAGGATACTCCTATCATCTTGCTAAATTCCTTCTCCCTGTGAGGATAGAGAGCTTTCAGCTTGGCATGTTGTTCAGCGAAGTAGAAATTATACGCACTCCTGTTCGGCTTCGGGTGCGCAGGGTCAGAACGTCTCCACCTTCTCTTCTTCTTGAGTTTCCCTTCGGTCAGGGTATTAACATTGGCTGCAGCGGCACTCGCTGGAGGCAGAATAGTTGTGGAGTCTCCGGGCTGCTCAACATGATAGAGCACTCCATGCAGCGTCTCTGTGGCAATCTTCACTGTGACCAAATATCCATAATCGAACTTCCCGTCGATTGATCCAGTCACAGTGAAATTACTCGGCTCTGAAACAATCAAAATTGGAGTAAGTTGTCAATCTTTGAACAACAGAAAATTTATTACAGGTCTGGGATATCATAAAGAAACCAGTATGCACTGAAAATATAAAATTATATGAAGAGATGCGAACTACTTGAGACAACGGATCAAATGCCAACATCTGAAAATGATACATGGTCCATATTTCAAATACATCAAACTATTTCCTTTTCTTTCTTCTTGATGCTTCTGTTGGAAAAGAGGAAGGAAAACAAATAAAAAGACACTCAATTTTCAGACAATTTTTGAACCATGCATGGTCTGAGCTTTGGATAACTAAACTAGAAAATCTGGGCCACTGTATTTGCTTGTCCTTGGGTTGCGATGTCGTGTTTTTGGAAAAGAATAAAAAACAACTACGAGCGCGTCCACCATCGCCTTTATGCAGTAAGTACGGGCCTGTTGCGTCGACCCATCCACGCTTGAAAATAAAGAGAAACAAGCCAAAAATCTTTGTTAATGACAGCAGAGATAAAAATAACTTTTTATATAAATAGCGCTCAATCTCTGATGTTTTGAGAAAATTGCAACAGAATAATCAAATCTCTGTTGGTCGACATACAGAACTTTTATTACATGCATTCAATCCACACTTGGAGAGACACGCCTAAAGTCTTTTGATTACAACAGTAGAGACAAATTAAAGTAACTCATGTATAAATAACTCTTAACCTTTAACATAATGTTCATTTGAAAATAATAGAGGAAATCCTGGTTGAATAATCAAACTCCTATTGCATAAATATGATAACTATGTAGGCGAAAATTAATTAAAAAAATTGATACCTCGCCAAGTTTCGCCCACTTCAAGCATCTCGCAAGGGTTTTCTAGGCACCACTATGTCGTGCTGGACGTCTCCGTGGTGCGACAAGAGCGTTTAGTTGAGTCCTTGGGGAGATTTGTGCTCAAGGTAGACAAAGGTTTCCTAATGGTCTTTAGGACTTGATCACAATGAAAAAGAAGAGAAAAAATTGTTATTGCATTGTAACGACCCGGGCCCACGGGCCTGTTTCGTTACAAGAAAGCAAGACGGACAAGGTCCACACCAACTTGGGCCACCACAGCCCAAAAAGGGATCCAATTGGTGCCTTGTCCTTCTTACTTTACTACATATAAACCACTTAACCAACTCCCAATTATCCGATGTGAAACTATTGGGAGGGGCATCACAATCTACCCCCCTTAACAGAGGCGACGTCCTCATCGCCAGGGGTAATTGATCACAACCATCAGACAGGCAGGATTCTAGATGTGGCCCCCATAGGTTCAAGAGGTGGCTCCCATCCCCCATGGACATTTAGCTCCTACACTTCCGACTGGTGCGAGGCTCTGATACCATATTGTAACGACCCAGGCCCACGGGCCCGTTTCGTTACAAGAAAGCAAGACGGACAAGGTCCACACCAACTTGGGCCACCACAGCCCAAAAAGGGATCCAATTGGTGCCTTGTCCTTCTTGCTTTACTACATATAAACCACTTAACCAACACCTAATTATCTGATGTGGAATTATTGGGAGGGGCATCACATGCATTTTGCTCAAAATGCCTATCAGTTTTCGAGCCCAAAGTCACATATTGGTATACAATGCTCAATATGTCTTATCAGGGGGTTAATGCAAGTCATGGTGCAAAAATGGCACCCTTCTATGACTGGGGAGAATATATTTGAATATATATATATATATATCTATATGTGTGTGTGTGTGTGTGTGTGTGTGTGTGTAAGCCAGCAGGCAATGGCAAGAATTTCTCACGGATACATGTAGTTGGTATTAGCTCACAAACCATGTGTCTAGATTGATATTATCCTAAGGCCAACAGAATTGGACAACATCTTGAAGATAACTCTACTTTAAATCAGATCAGACATTTGATGCTTCTGTTGCACTTTTTTAAGCTAGGATTCATCTAAATTAATCATGGAATGCATGAGAAGATTGTAACTTAAACAAAGATTTGATCATTCGATGTGGAATTGAAACTTAAGGCTCAATGGGAAAAATGCCTCCACAAGATTGATTTAGTTTTAACTCCCAGACCATTTTCTACTATATTTCAGTAGATCAAGCGAAACGGTGGTATATGGTATTTTCCTAAGCTAAATCTTACATTGAAATGAGCAAAATTTCACCTAAGATTGAAACAACTACAGGAAAATGGACAGACTAGGTAGATAGCCACTTGGCACGCCTCATTTGCACGCCTAAACACCTACTTTGTATACACTAAAATATACACCATGCTTTGTGCACTAAAATATACACCATGCAGGCTAGGTAGATAGCCACTTGGCATCCAAGCCAAGTTCAATTCAGTAGGCTATTTAGTATTTAATCAAGGTGGCCTAGCTTAATGGAATCCGAGCACGTACCAAAGTAGTCTAAGAGAAGGACGTGTATTCCAAATCAACTCTGATCACCTTCATTGAACTGATTATCTTGAGCCTTTAGAACTTGTATGACTAAAATTTTTATTTTTGTTTCATAAAAAGGATTTGGTTTGACTATTGATTGATGATTTCTATTACCTTTTCTCAAAGTTTTCTAATAATGGTTGAAACACAACTAAAACTTTGAAAAAAAAAAGGAAGAAGAAAGTAATTTCTATGTATTTTTATTCATCAATCTCTTAGGTATATATATAAGCTACAAATCCTATGTTAGAAAGAAAAACTAATTACATCAAATCCCTATAAATTAGAATCAAATATATTTACTTTCTATTATACAAATGCAATCTACTTCCTATTCTCGAAATGCAATCTGTAATAATCCCTATGAATCAGAATCAAATATATATATATATTTATTTCCTACTCTAGGAATATAATCTATAACACTCTCCCTCAAGCTAGAGCATAAATGTTTATCATTACCAGCTTGTTACAAAAATAATCAATCCAAACTCCATTTAGAGCCTTGTGAAGATATCTTCCAATTGATCTCCTGTTTTCACATATCCTGTAGAAATCAAACCTTACCGAATCTTCTCACGAACAAAATGATAATCAATCTCAATATGCTTAGTTCGTTCATGAAAGACTGGATTAAATGCAATATGAAGTGCAGCTTGATTGTCATACCATAACTTAGCTAGTATTGAACTCTTGAGGCTCACTTCAGTAAGGAGCTAATATATCCATATTATTTCACACATAGACTTAGCCATAGTCCTATATTATAATTTTGCACTTGAACGTGAAATCATATTCTGCTTCTTACTTTTTCATGAAATCAAATTTTCTTCAACACATGCACAATAGCCTGAAGTAGATCTTCGATCTTCTTTGGATCCTGCCCATTCAGTATCTATAAAATTCAATCCTAGTATGATCATGATTATCATACAGGATTTCTTTCCCAGAAGCTCCTTTTAAGTAGCATAAAACTTGTTCTACAACTCCTCAATGATCGACAGTTGGAGAAACATATATTGACTTACCACACTAACTAAATAGGCAATATCTAGACGAGTTACAGTAAGATAGTTCAACTTTTCAACCAATCTTCTGTATCTCTCAGGATCTTCAAATAACTCGCCATCTTTTGTAAGCTGCAAATTAGGAACCATTGAAGTGCTGCATGGTTTAGCCTTCAATTTTTTTTGTTTCAAACAATAAGTCAAGCACATACTTTTTTTGAGATAAGAAGATCATTTTCTTACTTTTTGTCACCTCAACACCCAAAAAATACTTTAGTATTCCTAAATCCTTTGTATGAAACTGACTGTAAAGAAAAGATTTAAGATTTAGCAGCCTCAAACTCAGAAGAAAGATCAGCCAAGAAGCTCATAATAGCCATCTTTTCTCTCTGAGCTTGCTGAACTTTCATATAAGTTTAAAATGAAAGTAGCATATTAGGTTCCTCATGAGTCTTATTAAAATTCATAAAGTAGTCGGTGAAGGATCTGTCGCCTTTTTTTGTATAATAAAAGACTTGGCATACCTCATAAGTGCGTTTGATATTTTTTTTGCGAGAGTACACAAACTCTAAATAATTCATCAATTCTTTCATAAATTCATAATGATTTATCAAACCAACCATCTCACCATCAATAGAATTATGTATTTGCAAAAATATTCAAGCATCCTCTTTTAGCCATGAGGTTTTTGAGTCATCGCTAGGTAGATAATCAGTTAAATGATTATCCATAATAATATTCCGAAATAAAGTCTAACAATTTTACTCTAATATAAATAATTAGATCTATTAAGTTTGTGTTCTATGATTTTTGATATCACAACAACCATATCAGACACAATAACATACTTTTTTCCTTCATATTATCAAATATCAGTCAAATAACAGAACCAAAATTATAACAAAGTTAAAAATACCCAAAGAATCCGAACATATCCCAAAATAGATCCCACACCAAATAGATGCTAATCCAAACAGATAGTAAACTTGTTGTAAATGTTGAGGCAAGCAGAACGAATGAAAAAGAATCATATTTCGACAACGAAACTCCGAGCAAAGGCTGATCGGTGAGTGACACTTTCCCAGGTGTAGGTGGTGAGAACAAAAAAATTATTGAAAATAGAAACTCAATAAAACCCTAAAACCACACTATTTATAGATTTCAAAGTTATAAGCCCAAAAGCTCTGATACCATGAAACACAACTAGAACTCTAAAAGAAAGAAAGATGAAAGTAATTTCTGTGTATTTTTATTCATCAATCTCTTAGGTATATATACAAGCTATAAATCCTATGTTAGAAATAAAAACTAATTACATCAAATCCCTATAAATCAGAATAAATATATTTACTTTCTATTATATAAATGCAATATACTTCCTATTCTAGAAATGCAATCTATAACAATCCCTATGAAATAGAATCAAATATATTTACTTCCTATTCTAAAAATATAATCTGTAACATCAAACTTCTAAGTTTTTTTTAAGTGTTTTAGTTACTTTGGACATGCTATGTTGAATTGATAGTTCATTATTTCTCATTTTTGAATTAGTTAGATGCCATGATTTTGAAGATCCAATACAGATGCTACTATTTGTTGGATGCATCACTATATATTATATATTGTATCATGAGTTTATTGTCTTCTATTTTTCTTTGCCCCCATCTATTGAAGATGATTTTTGAGAGAAAGGGACATATATAAGGCCTCCCCATATTACAATCATGGAGGATCAAATCTTTGGAAATGCACTACCAAGAGTTGAATTTAGAGTCTCTAGATCTCTTAAATCACTCCTCTATATGTATCCCTATTTGCTTTGCTAACACTATATGCATATACTTCTTATAACATCAATATTCTTTAAAAATAAATAGATAACTAGAGGATACCAATTTGAAGTATCAACTTCCATGCATACATAAGTCATTATAGATTTGCATATCAAGAATAGTTAAATGGTATTATGAACATATAGACCACAAAAGACTCAATCTACTTCAAGGACAACATTCCAGATATGCCTTCACAGCAAGATAGCATCTAAACTTATTCTTCATTACTCAATTATTTATCCATTAGGATCTATTTTATTTGCACATAAGTCCTATTTCATCCCTAATTTTTATTATTTATCATATTTTTTATGAATATAGACTAGGATCAATATGCCCTTTAGTACGTCCAATTGGATAGTCCTCATCCGAATGAGCACCATCAATCACCATCGCATTCTTTGCTCAATACTTCTTCCACCATGGTGGTTGAGGATTGGTTTAATATAAGAGAATGGGTGCCTTCCACTAGCACCAATTGGGCTGTTCATTCTAAAATGTGCTTATCAATGGCCTCTCGAACTATCCATTCTTTGTTGTAGTTTGAGATTAATGCAGTATTATTAGAGGACAAGTATCATCTGGAGGTTGGGCCACGCATCAAATTTAATCTTTAGGAAAAGACTATCAAACAGGGAATAGAATCACACGTTGAAAATACCAACATCTAAAAGGAATCTAAGGCCCGCACAAACATCTGGAATTGGACAATAGAATCTCTTCATTTGGAATATGAACAATATAATCTTGAAAAACCTGATACCAAATATTATAACAAATAATGATAGTTATTGAAAGAAACCCTAGATTGGTTGTTGTAGGACTAACGTAAGAATTGTCATAATGGCTATTACTAGTAAACAAAAATTATCAATAGAACATGACAAAAGGATAAGAATATTATTTGAATATGCCACTCACCATAACAGAAATATAAGAATATTATTCGAATATGTGACTCACATAATCACAAACATCCATTTGATTTAGCATGAAGATTTGAAATTAATAAATCAATAATCATTTTACTCAAATAAACCTTCAGTAATGTTTAATGATGATTATTATTTTTTGAGTATTAAACTAACTATTGATAAAATGCTTGTTGAGAACTAATCACATCATATAATAGAGAAGAAATATCCGGATTAGAGATCATAATAACCGTTGTATTATTGAAATATATTAAATAATAATCATTATTTTGGTAATCAACAGTAACAACAATCCAATTAATTCAGCTTTTATCTAAATTCTTCTACCATATAACATAACATGAAGAGTTCTCCGTAAACATTCTGATAGTTGGCTCGAACCATAAAGAAAAATAAATCTATTTCTATGAGTGAAAATAGCTAAAGCAGTGGTGATAATGTAAACTCTAAAATATGGGACTGATTCACCTTTTCTTTTCTACTGTGATTGTGCTCTTTGCTTGCCCCCAGATTTCTTTATCATCGAATCGGAAGCATTTGGTGTGCGTTCATGCTTGACTTTAGGCGCCTTGCTTAGCGACGAAGCTATATCAACCACCCACATTATTCTTATTTCTCCTCATAATAGCAAGGGCACAACACACTTAACCAAAAATATTAAAGACTTAATAAATTGATGACACATTGTTTTAAATAAATCAACCCCGTCTACATATAAAGTTTTATACATAGTTGGTCTCATGTTTGGACAAAGAAGAAAGGTTATGGTAGGTTGACAATCAATATAAAACTATAGTTGTGTCCAATGAATATAAATCTAACAGAAAAAATTATTAAGATTAGGATAGTTTTTAGAAATGTCAGGCTACATATTGAATCTTAGGTGTAGCAGAAAGTTTTACAAAAGTAATTAGGTTGGTCTCCAAGAACAACGAGCCTAGACGTGGTACCAATTAAGTAAAAATTTTTATTCCTTTTATAGATGGGTCTAACTGTGTAAGAAAAGAAGTTACTCTAAGAAAATAAAACATATTTGGCAACTTGAAATATAAGGTCATTAATAGAAAAATAAATAGAAAATATTTATTTAATGATGAAAAGGATAATTAATCTTGATCTTATCCTTTTGCTTCAAATATAGAAAAGTTTACCAATGCTTATTCACGATGATTTCTCATGATGCATGTTATTTATAGATAATATAATACTATTGATGAAACAAAGGCCGGTGTTAATTATAAGTTAGAATTATCAAAAAATGTATTAGAATATAAAAATTTCAAGTTAAATAGAATAAAGATAGAATACATAAAAAGTACTTTTAGTCTAATTAGAAATAGAATGGGTGCAAAATAAAAATTGAGGATCATAAAATTTCTAAAAGTAATTATGTTCAATATTTAGGATCAATTATTTATTAAAAAAAAGATTGAGAATGATATTATTTATAGGATTAAAGTAGGTTGAATGAAATGAAGAAATACAACTAAAATATCATATAATAATAGAGCATCTATCAAGTTAAAAAAAAATATTATAAAATAAATATAAAATCAATTATATATGTTTACGATATAAAATGTTGAGTAATTATAAAATTATATATACATAAAATGAATGTAGCTAAAATGAGAATATTAAAATAAATATGTGGTAATATAAGAAAATATAAAATATAAAATATAGTCATTAATAAAAAGATAGAGGTAGCATCAATTGAGGATAAATTGAGAGAATGACGATTTAAATGGTTTGATGGTTTGAAAATATGTAATGTAAGCCTAAAGATATACTTGTGTGAATAAATGATTTAATATATATAAAATTATATAAAAAATAAAGAAAAAAATTAAAATCTATATATAAAGAAAAATTATTTAATACAGAATTATTTCTTAAAACTAACGAGAATAGAGAAAGAGGATTCATATAGTCAGTCCCTCTATCTAGTTTGAGATTAAAAATTTATTTTGTTGTTGTATTTTTTTTGTAAAAATTAATAAAACTTCTTCTTTTTGATAAAAATAAACCAACGATGCTCCAGAAGAAAAAAAGAATTGTATATCATAAAATTGATAGTATCACCTATACTTACCAGAAGGAGGGATAGGATGTCCCTGGGCTCCAAAATAGTACACTTGTTCATAGTGATGGAGCAGGCTCAAATAGTACTTCCTTAAAACAAAGGACGCACTTGTTGTAGACGGAGGAAAATTGAAAGACACCATTATCTCCTTCCACTTCTTCTCTGAAACCACCTACATTTATTGAATTTAACAACAATAATATATAGAATGGTATTATAAAACATCGTTAATTATATCTGAAAACGATTTGCATATCTAAGATGCCATGGTGATCAGATCAACAGTAGAAGAGAAGATAGAGATACTTTGTCAAGACCGCCCCTTTGAGTCACTTCATTATACAAAAGGTGCAAATCAATTTCTTTTCCTCCTAACACGGGTGCCCTTCACCATCAAAGAAGAAAGAGATCATCATAGCCCATACGATATAAATAAAAATCTAAAAACATAAAAGGGAGATCAGAGGAGCGAAGGAAGAAGAAGAAAGAGAATCAAAAGCATGACAAGTCCTATATACGAGAACTTTGTGCCCATAAAGGAGTGAAAGCGGCGAAGAGAATCCATGAACAGAGCCTTGTTATTGACGATGTCCTCATGGAAGTGGAGTGCAGCAGGGTAGACTTTCTCCTTCATCACATCCGCCGCCATAGCCTTTTTGATCTCCTCCATCTCCCTCGTCTCTAACTCCATTGCCATCTTCTCTTCCTTCACGCTAAAAGGCCTAGACGAGATGAGTAGGGACAAAATGGCAACCCCAGATATAGAACTGATGAAAGTAAGATGGTGTTGAGGTGTTGGCAAGGGGAGGTTGTGGTCAAGGCCAAAATCAGTCCTCTTCACACACCACAGCAAACCGAAAGCCACTGTATGCAAGGAGGAGGGGGCTAATTAAATGTGGGGAACCCACCCCTATCCTCACTAACAATCGCTGACGGACGTGTAGTTTTGTAACGTCTACTTTATTTTGAGCTTCAGAATGGTACATCTGTAACTTAGTATACATAATAAACAAGTAAATTTACAGCGTATTTTCTGATCCTTTGACAATTATCACCGCCAACCCAACTTTCAGATGGCTTGGTATCTATCCAATTTAAACATATATATAATTAATTAACCGTGTTATAACGCAATCTTGACAGTGGTGTCATGTCATTAATTAGAATCCCGGTGCAGTTATTGTGGCCACCGTTCCAAAGCAGCGTATCATCATTAATTAAGACTTTCCCTTTTCTTTTCATCAATTCATAAGATTTCTATCCTATTAACTTTTCCCGATGTTAGGACACGACGAAGTTACAGGCGTTCAAATTTTGCAGCCAGCTCCAAAAACAATGTACTATTTATTATCGCAGTGGGAAAAGCTTGCTTGCCAAACCCGGACTAGCTAGGTTTCCATTTCATTGAGTTAGCTGTAACGGCACTGGAATCCTTTGCCTTTTTGCGTTTTGTACAACCATGCATCTCAAGAGAAGTTTTCTGTTCTTTCTTATGATCAGTTTGATATATATCTGACATTGGTTGGGGCTTGGTGCTGCGATAGTAACTCGATCTCTGGCGAGTTGTCACGTTGGTTCTGCATGCGAGGTGCTTGATTTTGCAGCGGTTGGTGGGGCTTGATGTCTTCTGCATGCGCTGGAATCGTAACAACAATGTGATAGGTTTTGTACTGGACTGAGCCAGCACCAACATGTGTCATGTCTCTTCTGAGGGGAGACTGTTGCAAAAAGGAAAGCCGGTTCGCCAGGGCCGAGCTGCTCGGATGCTACTGGTAACGGCACCCTCACGCCCTTGGTGCCACAGATGCATGGTTTAGCAGTCAGCATGCACTGAGGCCTGCGTCGTTGATATTTCCTAGCGCTCCCATTTTCTTTACAGATGTATGTGTTTCCCGATTACCATGCAGGTCTTGCGCGTGTTCCTCGCGCACCATGCAACCGAGTGGCCTGGGACGCGGTTGTGCGGAAGGGGACAGAGAGAGAGAGAGAGAGAGGGAGGGAGGGAGAGAACTGAAAGTGAGTTCCGTTTGTTCTCTAGCTTCTGAAAAAACGCAGTTTTTTTCACAGAAATTCATGAGTAACCGAAGGTTTACATTACTGTGGGTTAACGGAGAACACTATAACCTGGCTAATTTGTTGATGCTCTTTAATTGAGATTTCTGAACCAAACTTTGCTTGCAGGTACGGTACGCCTGCAAATGGTCAAGACGCCAACTGGTTTCCGACTGGTTAATTAGCTAGGGCCAATCGACCAGCTTCATCCGGTTATATATACTCATATTGGAAATAGAAGCAGAGGAACACAAATTATAGCAACTAAGCCACCATAAAAAGTACGAAACTAGGGTTTTAAATTGAAAGCTTCAATGGACCCCAATACAAGTCAATCTTCCATTATTTCTACTAAATAACAGAAATAATAGAATTACAAGATTTAGATTGTCCTGGCCAAAGCCAGGGATCAAAACATCTCTAGGATACATTAGAGGATATAACATGTAAAAGATAACAACACTTGGATCATGGATCACATAGTATGTCAACATTAAGAAGCAACACATCGATCTCTTGGACCACAATATACATTAAGAGAACACTCCTCTTCTTTTGTGATATGAATAAACTAGTAGTAGCGTGGGTATATATGCCACACCTCTACCACCAATTATCACAATGCTAACTAGCTAGTTTTATTGGAAACTCTACTCCAAATCATAACCTAACTCAAGGATGGAGCTTTCTTTGCAATAAATTTAGCAGCTCTAAAAGTATGGTTAAAAATAATTTTCATTGGAAAGACTTCAACGACCATTTAATAAAGTAAAGAATATAATCGTCTAGAAGAACACGTTAACCGATCGAACAATATTTAGTCCATTTTGAGAAGTAATAGATAGAGCATCACGAGTCCCATACCATGCCATTGTAAGTTCAAAATGTGGAACAATGTTTGCCAACAGTGGAATGGCTGCTGCAGCTAAAATTTACCCATAATTAATTACGAAGTTATATCAGGGTCCTTCCAATGAAACAATAACAAAATCATTAGAATTTAGGTTTTTTTTTGGTGGAAGATGCCATGATCTGAGAGGTACAAATAGAAGTATATGAAATTACAGGTGGAGAACATCCTCAGATTCTAGAACCTCTCTAGAAAGCTAAACTTCTAGCTCTAAAAAAAATCATATGTAATATATTTAGCTTGAAGTAAAACGCTTCTAGTACTGCATACATTATGTTCAAACAATGCATCATTCCTTCCTCTTTGGATATATGGAAAAGGATTAAGAATGATCAAGAAAACCTTAGATGGTTAGATGAATGTGACTAATAGATGAAATTAATGACTTGTTGCAATAAAAAAATTCTCAATAGTAAAGTAACATAAGGCCAGTTTTCATGTAGTCTTTGATTATAAACATAATAAAAAGAGATCCTAAAGTTTCAACTTTAAGATTGCTTATGCTACAATGAGGTGAGAGATTAAAAATTAATAACTTGTTACAATAAAAATATTTAATAGTAAAGTAACATAAGGTGAGAGATTCTCATGTAGCTTTCGATTATAAACATAAGAAAAAGAAGCCCTAAAATTTTATTTTCAAGCATGCATCGATCTATTGCAATGAGGTGAGAGATTAGAAATCCTACGAGCTAAAAGTTGAGCTATAAGTAGGCCTCTTTAATTAGTTTTCATATAAAGAACAAAGCTTTGTAAGATGCATACCACCTCTAAATTTTTCTAACAATTATAAAATGTTGATTAACATTCATATGAAACTATCTTAAATAGACGTCATTGACCATAAATAAGCATCAATAGCCTTGTCCCTATGTCAAGATATGTGACTTATCACTGCCTCCTTTAGGAATCTGAGATATCATATGAGAATAAAAATGAGGAAAAAATAATGTTATATTAAGTCCATATTCCAATAGCCTCTCATCTAAGAGAGTACTAAGAGAGGCATCAGGTTCCAAATAATCTGTATCAAACATCAACAGTAGCCTATCTAAGGGATCACTACATGGCTATAGGTCAGCATTCCACCTAATAATTAACCTTTCCAATGGACCAAATCAACTCCTTTAACATCAACCTGGAAACTTTACATATCTTCTTCTAAAGAGAGGATGATCATCAAGATCGTATATATGAAGCTCAACTCCCCTCAAATATATACTTAGGTTAAAGGAAATAGAAAATAAGGAGGGTTATAACATAATTTTACCTACTATCTTAATGAGGAAAGAAGCTTAGCTAGCTTTTGGAATGCTAAGGCCAATGGTTTGCTTAGGTTGACAAATTATATGCAAACAAATGGTCTAACTTATCCTTCTTTCATAATTACCGCCTTAGAGAAAAATACCTGATAGTTTGATCAAATAATTTAGCAAAGAGATGGGTACAATAGAATTTGAGGAAAGATGGACTGGCATAGAATAATATTGACTTACAAAAGATAAAAGATTCCACCTCCAAAAGTTTAATCTTAAGTTAATTTTGTCTTTCATAAACCGTAAAGCTTTGGCCTAAAGCTATTGTACTTTAAGTGATAATCCAAGATAAGAAACCAAACTCACACTCCTTGTATTCCCAAAATAGATATCAAATATCTTGCAATGTTAAATTGAATCACTACAAGAGATTTTAAATATTGCAACGCCCAAATGCGTCGCAATTGCGTCGCTAAACATGATATTGCGACGCAATAGCGACGCAACTAGGGCGTCGCTCAACTGTCCGTCGCAATACCCTTTTGTCGCAATTGCGTCGCAATTTTGCGACTCTCTGCGACGCTCTTGCGACGCCACATTGCGTCGCAATATTGCGACGCATTAAAATGCATCGCTAAATTTAAAAATAAATTTAGTTAGTTAAAAAATTAATTTTAAATATTGCGACGCACTAATTTGCGTCTCAATATTTAATAATATTTTTTAAAAAATATTATTATAAATATTGCGACGCAAATTAGTGCGTCGCAATATTTAAAATTAATTTTTTTAAAAAATATTATTATAAATATTGCGACGCAAATTAGTGCGTCGCAATATTTAAAATTAATTTATTAAAAAAATTATTATTAAATATTGCGATGCACTAATTTGCATCGCAATATTTATAATAATAATTTTTAAAAAAATTATTATTAAATATTACGACGCACTAATTTGCGTCGCAATATTTATAATTAATTTTTTAAAAAAATTAAAATGGTTAATTCAATTTTGCTAAATCTAAATATTGATACAAACATTTTTCACTCAATCCAAACAATAATATATTTCAAAAAAGTTTATATATTAAAATTTTAAAGTTTTTACAACATAAAAAAGAAAAAAAAATACATCAAGAATCTGAATGATCACGTGGAGGCTGTGGAGGCTGTGGAGGCTGAAGACTCTGCGACAAGCGTCTAACCATATCCCGTAAATAATGCATCTCATCTCGCATGTCTGCAACCTCCTGATCCCGGCCTCGCATACGATCCTCAAAATCCTGCTCGAACTCCTGCCGAACCTCCTCTGCAATAGATCTGCGAAGCTCCTGTAAACGCTCTGGAGGAAGATCAGCAGGAACTCGCGAGCTGGAGGCCTGATGGGGAAAAAATATAGAAGCTCTAGTGCTCATACCATAGACCCTGCGGTCTCGTGGCTGGGCACCAACAGCCTCCAAAAACACACGTCGACTCTCCTCTGCTGAGAGTTCGACGGGCGTCTCCCCATCAGTAGAGTCGACCTGCGATGCCTGGGAGCGAAGCTCCTCGACTCGTGTCTTGAAAATATGAAATCAATAATAAATGAGTTAATAAATTTCTCAAAATAAAATTTTAGAAATTAAACAGATACTACATAAATCTAATTTCTTATCGCAACCTCCCGTGATCGCGTGTCGACCCAGGAGCCGTCCCTCCTGGTGTGTGTCGCCCTGAATAGACGGAACTCACCAGGATCTCCGCCCTCCTGGTCAGTCTATAATAATAAAAAAAATGATATTAATACAAATATTTATAAATAACTAAAATAGTAATTAAAATATTTATGTTTTCTTACCATACGTCGTCTGTGCTCCTGAATCGAAATGGAGCCCGAAGTATGACGGGAGAGACCCGTGCCAGGACCGCCCTTCTCAGATCGGTGGTTCGTGCTGGCTGATGCGGACCTCCTGCGCCAGCCATCGGACTCCCAGGCCTGCTGCCACTCGTACCAAATACCCTCTGGCACGTGCGCAGGACGCTGACCCGATGACCTCCAACGATGAAGCATGTCGGAGTATCGGCGTCGCGTAAGAGCCTCCCATGCTGCCCTAATGGCATCATGGGTGGCAGGATCCCACGTAAACTTTTTCTGCATTAAAATAAACAGTTAGTTTCTGAATATATTAACTTTAAAGAATTATATATCACTGATAAATTGTATTTAATAAGTTTACCTGAAACTCAGAAAAATAAAACTCCCTCGTGGTTGGCGATACGTGGCGCCAATCGTAGCCAGTGGGATCTGCACGCCTCTGAAAAACGGCGCTGATGTGGCTGGAGACATGATGCTGCTCAATGAATCTGTTAAAAAAATGCAAGTTTATAAGTAAATAACTTAAAAACATAAATAAAATATTTTTAATTAGTATATACTTACATCCCCTGAGCATCAAGTCTAAGTACAGTGCGGCTGCCGATCGCGGAAGAACTCTCGAAGGTCTGTGCCGATCGGGTGGATGGTAATACTGGTGCAGAGATCGAAGGCTGCGCCTCTGCTGGAGATTCAAACTCTCCATCTCCGACGCTCATGTGATCTGATCTCGCAGGATCCAAACTATGTCTCTGCTCACCCAAACTGTCGTCGGTAGATCTACCTCTGCCCCTCATACTGAAAATACTAAAGATTCACACAATTAAATTACGATTAATGATTGACTATGTAAGAATTTAACACTTATAAAAAAAAGTTAAATTTTAAAAAACCTTTATGTTTAATCGGTGTCATTTGTTTCGTGAAATGTTGGTTCAACATCCGATGCCGTATCGGATTGCGAATCAGTTTCATTATCATCGGAAGGAAACCAAACATTTGCATCCGCAATTTGTTGGACATCACCACTTGGATCTCTAAGTGATGTTTCAGGAGCCCTTGTGTCATCCTCAATTGCATGCATTTCCATCTCATCCTCTTGAAATGCAGGGCACTCGGTTGATTGACTTGATGAACTCTCCTCTAATACGATTGTTGAACGTGGGACGATTTTAGAAACGGCCCACCAATCTCGCTTGTCGTTGCGCAAACTTAGATATCCGCAGTAAAATACTTGCTGAGCTTGGGATGCAAGGATGAATGGGTCATATTTCTGTAATCTTCGTCGATGGTTCACTTCAACCAAATTATAGTCGTTATGAACCCTTTTGCCCATAGGAACTATCGGATCGAACCAATCACAACGAAATAATACAGTTCGTTTCATAGGCCAACCGGGATATTCAACTTCAACCACCTCTAATAACTTTCCATAATAATCCTGCATATTTGCTCCAACACTTTCTCCTTTTACACACACGCCCCAGTTCTGCGTGCCTCTTGAAGCTGCTAATCGTTCAATCTGAAATTTGTACCCATTTACAAAATAGCCAGTAGAGGTTGTTACGGTCTTCAATGGCCATTGCGATAGACATTTAATGAAAATATTGTCGGTTGTCGACCATGGCCCGTTGACCTATAAATTAATAAGCTATTGACATCCAATTCAAAAAATAATAGTCATTATCGAAATTGATTGAGTGATACTACTCACAAATTCATAAAACCAGTAAGCAAACTCCGTTTCTAATTTCTGCCCAATTGTAACTTGACTGATGTCGGGATTCATCTGTCGTTGTCTATCACAGAACATCCTTATGGGATGAAAAGGATGAAAACTACTGTTAGAAATTAAATATTATGGTATATTATTATATAAATTTAAATTTTCAATTTAGCATTGAAGTATACACTTACTCAATATAAGGATCGACTTCTCGACAGTTCATTAGGATGTAATAATGTGCTGCATTATACTCCATATCGCTAAGATTTCTTGACTTCTGCCCACCAAATGAACGGCCGATAGCTTTAAAAATTAATATTCTACCGTCATTAGCTTCTACTTCGTCCACACATACGTCATCGTTACGACCATGATTTCGGCTCCTCGTGTGGACGTGACCCTCAAAGTAATGTGAGGCAAAAGCTGAAACTTCTTCGACCAAGTGTGCATTGCATATAGAACCTTCAACCCTTGCTTTATTACGCACATTATTTTTTAACTTCTTAAGATACCTATATGTAAAGTTGCAACAAAAAAATTAACGATCGGCGATAGCAATGAAATAATATTTGAAATGTCAACATATCTTAATGATGTATATATTTACCTCTCGAAAGGATACATCCAGCGATACTGCACGGGACCAGCTATGCTCGCTTCGTATGGCAAGTGAACCGGTAAATGCTCCATTGAGTCAAAAAAACTGGGAGGAAAAATTCGCTCAAGCTTGCATAAAATAATTGGAATTTCCTCCTCAAGCCTTGCCATGGATGCAGAAGTAATGACGGCGGCACATAACTCCTTGAAGAATAAGCTGAGCTCCGTAATTGCCTTCCAGAAATTTTGCGGAAGCAACTCACGAAAAGCTATAGGTAATAATCGTTGCATGAAAACATGGCAGTCGTGGCTCTTCATGCCGAACAACTTGAGCTTATGCATGTCCACACACCTACCGATATTTGAGGCATAACCATCTGGAAATTTTAACCCTCTTAGCCAGTTACATAAAACTTCTCGTGAATTTCTGTCAAGAGTGTAACATGCTTTAGGATAGGTCCCATCGGCACTCCTTCTCAAATCACCTCTTCTGCAACTGATTAAGTTCTTCTCTTGACTTTGCAGTATCTTTTGTTTTTTCCGGGATGTTTAGCACCGTGTTAAATATGTTATCAAAGAAATTTTTCTCGATATGCATAACATCCAAATTGTGCCGGATGAGATTTGTGCTCCAATAAGGCAAATCCCAAAATATACTTCGCTTCTTCCAGTTATGTTCTTTACATATACGGCTATTTATTCTATCTGCATCCGGTTCCCATGCATACATCAACCCCAAATGCTCTATAGAATCAAATAGATCCGTGCCGGACCTAACCGGTTCGGCAAATTTTGTGACTGCTTTGTTCTTCCGGAAGGCGATCAAGTTACGCCTGTAAGGATGATTTGGGGGCAAGAATTTTATGGTTATCAAACCATGACTGCTTACCACTCTTCTGCAATGTAAATGCATCCGAATCATACATGCAATGAGGGCATGCCAGACGTCCAGCAGTGCTCCAACCAGACAACATTGCATATGCCGGAAAATCACTTATTGTCCACATCAAAGCAGCTCTCATTAAGAAATTTTGTTTCATAGAAATGTCGTAGGCTACCACTCCTGTTTCCCACAACATTTCAATTC
Organism: Calamus simplicifolius; assembly: GCA_900491605.1. Classification (NCBI taxonomy): domain Eukaryota; kingdom Viridiplantae; phylum Streptophyta; class Magnoliopsida; order Arecales; family Arecaceae; genus Calamus; species Calamus simplicifolius. The sequence continues at coordinate 126,853 of UESW01004869.1, forward strand.
GGCCACCAACGGTTGTAGAAAGACATCAATCTTTTCCTTTGGATTTGATGGTCCTGGAACCAAAACGGTTAAAAACATTGCAGGATCTTTCATGCACTTCCATGGAGGAAGGTTATATACAGTCAGTATCACAGGCCAACATGAATACTGTTGCCCCGCTTGACCAAATGGTTGGAAGCCATCGGTACAAAGACCTAATCTCACATTCCTTATATCTTCAGCAAAATCAGGATGATTTCATTGAAATGCTTCCAAGCCTTTGAATCTGATGGATGCCGCATTTCATCCTCTTTAGATTCATGTTCGGCATGCCATCTCATATCAGCAGCTGTTGCCTCAGATCTGTATAATCTCTGAAGGCGTGGGGTAAGAGGAAAGTAATGCATCCTCTTGTAAGGCACACTTTTCCTCCTACTTGTACTGGCTCCTCCTTCGGTGTTTTTGAACCTCGATTGCCCACAAATCTTACACCATCTCAGCTCTGAGTCTTCACCCCAAAATATCATACAATTGTTCAAGCAACAATCGATCTTATTAACTGGGAGCCCAAGCCCACGCAACAACTTCTTTGTTGCGTAAAAACTGTCTGCGGCAACATTATCATTTGGCAGAATTTCTTTGATTAACTCAGCTACAGAATTGAACGCCTTTTCTGATAATCGATGTTCTGCCTTAATATTCAACATTCGAGCAGCTGTAGAGAACTGGGAATGACCCTCACACCCAGGATACAATTCTTGATTTGCAGCACGCAACATATCATAAAATTGTTGTGCTTCTGGATTTGGTTCTTCCATAAATGTATTCTGATTGAAGTCATTACCCGATGCATTCATCACCATTTGTTCATATGTGTTTAAATTCACAAATGGTTCATCTACGGGAATTGACTCTTGTTGGCCTATAACAGCTGCTGGAATATCCTCTGGTTCACCATGACAGTACCAAACATAGTAATCAGGAACAAAACCCTTCTTACACAAATGCACCTTAACAGTTTCCACATCTCTGTAGGCTTTATTCTGACACCTGTGGAAGTTGCATGGGCACCTAATCCTAGGCCCATCCATCCATTCAGGTTGGCTACATGCAAATGCGATAAATTCTTCCAATCCATTCAGAAAATCTGGATTCAGCAAGCCATCTTTTATCCTTGCATACATCCATGAGCGAGTCCCGCTCATTTTTGACCGACTTATACAAAGTCTGGTAAATCATTAAATGAAACCAAAAATAAAACTATATTAGTATTAATAAATATATAACTAAATTATTTCTTGGGCACAACTAATAAGGTTAATTACAACCAATTAAATCATTTATAAGTACCCAAATTTTTTTTAGGTAAATAAGGACCCTACCATGCAAGGGCGAGCCACGGCTACGATCCTTGGGGTGCTAGCAAGGACCGATGCATAGGTTAATGGCTAAAGAGAGGGCTTGAGTTTGTGTCGTTTAGTCATTAGACTTCACAAGAATTCAAGTGTCTTAAATAATTCTACCTTCACTCCATGTCTACAAGGTAAGGCCCTATCCCATTCAAGAATATTTTTTGTGATATGTTATTCTGCTATTAATTATCATCGATCGGCAACATTGAAATTTCGGCAGCATTTCCCCATATGTTCTCCTACATGTGTGTATATAAGCCACACTAGGAGAACGTATGAGCAAATGCAAACCGAAATCTCACCCCACGATGATTACTAGCAGACTAACATGTCACAAGAAATATTCCCAAACTGTCCACCAGGACAATTTGAGAATTTGCAAGACTAAGGCTTACAAATTCTCAAACGGGTCTAAAGGTTAATTAAAGTGCTGTGATTATGGAAGTCCGAAGACAATCGAACTTATGCTTGTTATTCTTAACTTCTTGTGAATTATACATGTAATCACTAACTTTTTAAGATTATTGTGTCAAATACAAATGTTTGCGAATACTAAAATGTAAATCATTGAAACTAGTAATTTGTTGCTGGAAATTAAATAATATTACAACAAAACATTTTATTTAGCATTTCAAAATGTAATGCATCATTAAGTTTGCAGCAGAATATAAATAATCAAGACATAACAAATGTAAATGAGTATAAATGCACAAATACTATTGTCATAAACATTCTGCTTAAATTAATTATTGCATAAATATTATGTAAATTAAATAATCTAGCATTACAAATATTATTGAATAATCAAGACATAACAATCCAAACAGCTTTATTGGAGGGGAAGGGGGGTTTCCTCCCTCCCCTGTGTTAAAACAAAATTTTTTTTTTTTTTGTGATGACAGTGGCGGGGGGTTCCTCCCCTCCCCCTGTTTAAAAAAAAAAATTTTTTTTTTACAGTGGCCTGGCCACCGTGGCCAGGCCACTGCGGCCACGGCAGCGGCCGTGGCCGGAGAAGACTGGCCACGGCAGCGGCCGTGGCCGCCTTGTCCGGCCGCGGCCACGGCCGTGGCCGGACAAGAAAAGAAAGGGGGGGGGGGGGGGTTTCCTCCCCTCCCCCCTGTTAAAAAAAAAATTTTTTTTTATTACAGTGGCCAGGCCACTGCCGGCCACGGCAGTGGCCGTGGCCGGAGAAGACGGCCATGGCAGCGGCCGTGGCCGCCTTGTCCGGCCGCGGCCACGGCCGTGGCCGGACAAGAAAAAAAGGGGGGGGGGGGGGGGTTTCCTCCCCCCCCCCTGTTTAAAAAAAAAAATTTTTTACAGTGGCCTGGCCACCGTGGCCAGGCCACTGCCGGCCACGGCAGCGGCCGTGGCCGGAGAAGACGGCCACGGCAGCGGCCGTGGCCGCCTTGTCCGGCCGCGGCCACGGCC